>JARJCX010000190.1:0-293676 GCA_029282285.1 Mycena rebaudengoi | reverse complement strand
CCCCACCGACACCCGCCAAGCCCCAACGCGAACCCAAGGCAATGCAGCGCCTCGCGCAGGAGCTCGCGTCTCTCACGTCCGAGTGCGCGCAGCTCGTCCAGCGCAAACGCGCGCTGCAGCAGCAGCAGCTGCTGGCAACCCCAGCCCGATGGACAAGCTTAGAGATGAGTACCAGAATTACGGTACGTCCCCCGCTCTCTCCCTTCTCATCTCATCTCATCTCACATTCACACTCCATACCAGCCGCTCACGCATCCCTCGCTGGTACGCCTTTCTCCGTCCGTACATACCACGCATCCCCTGATCATATAATACGCCGCAGACACGGAGGTCACCGCGTGCCTCGCGCGCGCGGTCTTCCGTTTGGACGAAGGTGTGTCATTCATTCATTGCTCAATGAAGGGGAGATTGCTACATATTCTATTTGCCTTCCTCGTCTTTTCCCCCCTTATTCGATGACGGGGAGCTGACACCACGTGTCAATCAGCGCAACGCCGCCTGCGCGCCCTCCGGCTCGCGCGGGTGGGTGTCTAGAATTACACGAAGCCGAAGCCGAAGCGCGTCGAGGAGGATGCGGAGCCGAGGCGGGGGACGTGACTGGCTGTTGTTCATCAACGTGGGTTGTATCTCGCATGGTGTATTTCTTGTATGCACGAGTTTACTTATTTCATGTTATTTCGAGTTCTTGTAATTGTTCAAGTTACTTATTGACTACATATGCCATTTTGTACTTGCTCGTCGATCGTATGTCGGTGTGAGTGAATAAATAACCTACGGCCTCTGTCGTGCAAGTCTGGGTGCCTTTTTTTTTTTTTTTTTCTTTCCTTTGGAGCGTTTGGGATAATGAAACTCGGTACCAAGCTCATCCGCTGCTATTGTGGGGGAAAGTGTACATTGCCAAAGTGTGGATGATGAAATGACGGAACCGAGCGCGCAGTGTACACAATGGGAATATATATGTAGGCTACGTGCTCCCGGCTCGACACCTTACGAGCAAACGGGTGACTGCGCTCTAGACTGTTTCTAGAGCTCCTGTCAATCATAGTGGCAGGGGGAAGAGAGTCCCGGTCTCAACCTGTCGTCCTATGCATAACGCATAGGTGGCCCTATGCCAATGCATAGGTGGGCCTATGCCAATGCATAGGTGGGGACAGCCAACACGTCAGGGGCGAGCCAAAAAAACTGCGAATCGGGAATAGAAAGGAGCCCAGAAATTTGTAGCGGAAGGCTGTCCTGTTATGAGAACACAGCGACAGTTTGGCGACAGTCAATGTAAGCACTCCGTCGTAGACAGTCCGAAAACACACAGTCGACGCCGACACCATTTTGATGTCGGATTGCATCTGAGCTTGTATTAGCGTGTTTGCCGCTTGCTGCACTTCGACCCGCAGCGCTGACGCGCCTGGATCGAATTTACATGATCAGACTCGATTTGATTCATATTTTGAGGGAACCACCCACTAAAAAGTCGCGATACTCAGCATCAAGCCGAGTTTTAATGCCTTGTATCGTGCGGTCGTGACGGTTAAGGTGCACGAGACACGAGAGACTGCCCGAAAGCTCAATAGCCTCCATGCCGCATTCGGATCTCGTCAAGAGCACTGGATGAAGAAGAGTTAATCCTGGAACAGCATTGGCAACAGGGATGAATAGCTTACAATGTGAATCGGTCAATACTCAGCAGCATCGACGGAGGAATCTCTGAGGGGTCGGGGACTGCATCGGCGATGAGATCGACGATCTTTTTTGTCCGGAGCGCGATGTCGCAGGCCTCGGTCCTGGAGCGCTTCGCGTGCTGGGCGTACGTGAGTTACTGAGATGACGGTAATGCAATCCATTTACCTCTTGCAATGTCCCAGATTGCAACAACACCGCCGACAACGCTCTTCAGCGGCGGGAAGGCGTCGGCCGACTCTTTTAGCGCATGCAGAGAAGTCCACAGTACGTCGGGAGGGCGGACGTCCGATTCGGGGGCTTCAGCTTCGCCCTTCGGCGGATGCGGGGCCACCCCATAGCGGTCCCTTTGTAGATAGTACTACCGCGATTGGGAAAACCTTATAAGAGGTAAATGAAGGCTGTGCAACAGCAGTTGAGCTGTTGAGCCCAGGTCCAACACAAAATATACCTATATAATATAAACTGCTGGGCGGGTATGCGGCTGCCTGCAGGCAGTCATTGTCGGTGCCGCTGTGCTAGAGCGGTGTCGTGTGCATGAAACGTGTGGGTGCTACATCGAGTACTCCACTTAAGTCAAACTTGGATATGAGTTACATGCTATGGGAGCTTCTTGGGTGTTCTTTGAGAGTACGAAAGCAACAGCACTGTGTCGTACCTAGCAGAGCACAGAGGAAGAGCGGCTTGAACTGGGAGATTATCATATCGATCGCAATGAAAATAGTGAGCGCATTGCTGTTGAAGGATGACCCAGATAGTAGCTTAGGGCTTCCAGAAGATGGTTCTGCAAGGAGACCCGATCTCAAGCTGAATCCACAGAATTCCGAGTTAGAGAGGTGCCTCAGCGTCTGGGAAGACGGGCTCGCGGTTCCAAAAAAAGAGCCCCACAGTAAGAACTCGGAAAATATTCGTGTGTCGCTTTTTGGTCTATGGAAAGCTGCGGAATAAATGGAGGCGAAGAGAGGCAGAGGCAAGGACTGCACTGCTGCCATAGAAAAACTGGTATCCAAAGCGCCCATACCGGTCCTGGCGGCCTTTTAGGCACTAAATCCATTCCCGAAAGATTCCTAGTCTTCTGGCCGAGATGCGAGAAGGAAGACTTGCTGTTGGTGCATTGTCAGTGTGGTGAGGAGAAAGACGCGTCATGTTCACGTGTCTTAAAATCAACCAAGCAATGCCAAATAGATCCGTCTTTGGGTAAGCCGGTAACTTGAAGAATTAATCAAATTCAGAGCCGAGTACAGAGGCATGTATAGGGAGAGACAACGAGGCCTGAGCGCACTTGCAGCTCAGTTGAAGCTCGTACCCGGGCCATGTTGTACTTAGGAGTATGAGTATGCTCTATCTCAGGTTATTGTATAGTCTAAATCTGGTTATTTCTAGAACGAACAGCAGCGATATGACGCAAGAGGGGTCGCGGTTCAATACGGGAGATTCATTAGCATACTGGAGACTTTACAATGGCACTTGGGACAGTACTAGAGTTTGGCACAGGAAACCAATATACCCCACGTATATTCTATATATTTGGGAAGCGGTGGCCGCTGTATTTTAAGCACGCTGTGGACCGCAAAAATTGCGCTCAAGGTATGTCCAAACCATATCTTGATGGAAGTCTCAATGTGACTGACCGCGTACTACGCGTTTGTGTAGTCACTTTCACTGCCAGACATATCATAGAGTTTTTTTTTTCTTTCTACAAGAGTCGGAACTGAGTACTGAGTGCACACCAGCCTTCGGAAGTTTTTTCCGAAAAAAGAAGGCTTTGAAATGGCAAGTCTTTGATGGGGCAATGTTAGGAAAAGAAAAGAAAATTGGGAAATGACACTTGAGTTCAGGCATTCAGGCGTTCGAAGGTTTTACGGTTTCTTGGGGGTTGTTGGACCCCCAAAAAACTTGAGAACGGGTAGCCGAAAGTCTGTAACTTGTTGAAGTTCAGAAAGCGGAATCGGACATGCCATCTCGTGAGTGCGACTGACTGACCGCGTACGCCACGTGTCACATTCGCTGGTAGGCAATCACAGAGTTTTCTTTTCACAAGAGTCGGAACTGAGTGCCAGAGACACATCAACCAATATATTTTACTAGTAGAATAAGATTTTTTTAACAGTAAAACCGTTGAAATTCAGGCAAGTGAACACTTTTGGCCAACTGAGACATGAGAATGTGGTCGAGCCGCGTAGCAGGACTCACATTCATCTGCTCTTCATCGCGATGTCATCGAGAGCTACACGCCAAAAAAAAACCAAAATTGACAGTAAAAAAAATAGACAACGCACCGATGTTGTAAGCAACTTCCACGTCCTACTTCGGCCCTCTGCGGACAGTTCTTTGCATTGGAGAAATCAGATGAAGGGTCGACGTATCTTATGATCATGCCAGAAGATCTGGAGTGAGGAATAAATGGACTGAATAAAACTCGGGAGGTGGTGGATCTCCATTTTTTTTTGAAGGTTTGCAGTCAGCAATAAGTTGCAGATGGTCCTAAATGCATTGCAGACTGCATGAGAGGATTTTCAAGGGATAAAAAAATGGAAATACTGCTCGGTAGCAGGGGTGGTCTTACATTTTTCTCTGATTCCTTGGTAACATCGCATCTGCGTATGAGGAGAAGGTAAGTCATTCAATTTAATTCAGGTTTGAGAGTTTTAGATTTTTTCTGTTTTTATTTTATTTCATTTTCCACTTGGCGGCGCAGGCAGGAAGAAATCAACTAAATTGGTGTCCTGTTCTTTCTGCCACGCAAACAATTGAACAAGTTGAATAACATATATATACAATCACTCATTGGGAGAGGAAAATATTTTGACTTCACTTTTTTTGCCACATCACCATGGGCTCGGCCTGCTGAAGAGGCAGTTCGCGATCTCAACGAAAAACTGACCGTGTCACCAATACGCAGCCTTCAATGATGAGAATAATTTGGCTGCGCTCCACAACTATCCGTTCTACAACGGACAATTCCACAGAGTGATAATAGGCCTGCGGGATGTTGCATTATCATGTTCATTGACCGACTCTGCGAGCACCGTGGCGTGTCTTGCACTTCAAAAAGCCCACTCGGTACTTCTTACTGGAACTCCGGCACAAGTGGCTGCTTTTATTGTCCGACCTTCCACAACTTTCACTTACTACCAATAAACTCAGAGGCCTGGCTCCTCTTCTGGACTTCATCGGGGTCACCAGCCACGAGTTGGGCGTTCTCAAATATAATGACACATCCCAAAGAAAAAAAAAACTTTTGGAAGGGCAGGAAGGCACAGCGCCAGGTTCGAACCCCGATCAATCTGCATTGATGCGCCATCAAGCAACTGCTGCACGGACATTTCTTTTCATTCCCCGCTCTCTGGCTACCTATATGAGTAAGAAAAAGGCTAAAGTGCACAATGCACCTTTCTAAATCAATGGAACAGTTTTGTTATGCCCCAGTCCTGCTACATATTTAAAATTCTGAATTTAATGTAGACACTGTTCTGAATGTCCAGTAATATAGGCAGAGCCGTCTGTCCATTTAGAAGTTGCTTTGGGGTCAAATTTGTGCATATCCATAGGCAGAGACGCCAAGTAACACAAACATTCACTTACGGTCTTGTAATGTGGTCCAAAAATTGTGACTCATGTTATAACACATGTAGATACACATTAAATTATTTTGTGTGCTGACTTTGAGCCTGAGAACACCCAAGAGGCTGAGGAATGAAAAGAAATGTCCGTGCGGTAGGTTATTTGATGGCGCATCAATGCAAATTGATCGCGCGCAGAATCTGGCGCACTGCGCTTCCCGCCCTTGCAAAAGTTTTGATTTATTTTTGGGATGTGTCATTATATTTGAAAACAGCAAATAATCGTGTCATCACTGAACTTTATGGACACGGAGAAGTGCGGCCGATTAAGCTTCTTGTGGTCCGAATTTTTTCACCGTAATTTTCGATTCGACCTGTTCCCGCTAAAACACATTTCCAAGAAAGAAAATCAGAAATGTGTGCCAAAATATAAATTTATTTCATGTCTTCTGCTGCTTCTCCCTCCCCGAATAGTATATAGGCTAGTACATAGACGATAGAACGTACCAATAATGTAAGATATGGGATGTAGGGTGGATTATTTATATATTGCTACGAAACAACCGTACAATGAATGGATTGGATGGAACGAGAAAAAAAGATGCCAATGATGTGTGCGAATGGAATGAATCTAATGCATAGTGGTGGATGCCAATGCAGGTAGTTGAAACGAGAGGATGCAGTAGCGAGCTGAGAGAATGATGGATGGATGAATGCGTGTGCTAATGTGCAGATAGATGGATGTATGCGAAAGAAAAGAAGGAACAGTATGCGACGGAGAAGGAAAGAAAGAGAGATACGTGAATGAATACGTGAGTATGTGGTAGAACGGATGGATTATGAGATACGAACGGCGCGGTCGTAAAGGTCAATCAATACATGTCGGTGTCGATGGAACGGGAGGACAGTGGAACGGCGGGGTAACTCGCGAGTAGAACGTAAAACGGCGGAGAAACCCGCCCATCGGTGGCTCAATACACATACGCATACTCGCTCACCCCCGGCAGGCCTGCGTTCGCAAACACGGCGCGGCGCGGCATCGGCGCCTGCGCGAACGGGGCGAGCTAAGGGAGCGTGTGCGAGGGGATGTGCGTGTGCGCGGGCGGCGCAAGGCCGTGCGAGGGGACCTGCGGGGCATGCGACAGAACCACCTTCCCCACCCCCGGACTCCACCGCTCCAAGTCCGCAAAGCGCGGCAGCCGTGGCGGCGTCCACTGCCCGTGCCCGGCCACCGCGTACGCGGGGTGCGGGGGCGTCCACTGCGTCGTCGTGCATGCATGCGGGGCGGCGTGCCGCTGGTGCTGGTGTGACGTGTGTTGCGGCATATGCTGTTGGTGCTGTGTGCTGCTGCTGGTGCGCCTGTTGCTGGTGTTGCTGCGTCGTGCACTGCATCAATGGCGTCCACTGCTGCTGCTGCCCCCCACCCTGATACACCCCCGCCTGCTGCGCCGCACCCTGATACCTCGACGGCGACCACCTCCCACCCGCACAGGCGACGGCGGCTCTGTACGCCCCACCGCCCCGCGTACCCTCCTCCTACGCACCCGTACTGACTGCGACTGCTGCTGCGGCCGGTACGCATGCGCGGAGGGTTCGGGGAGCGGCGCGGCAGGGACGACGCGCAGCCTGCGCATCCTTTACGCCTGCTCCACGGCCCAGGCGAGCGGGTCGCCGCTGCTGGGGTCGTGCTAGGCGTGATGGTCGGCGCGCTGCGGCGCGGCGGGATGGTCGCGGGCTTTGGAGGACACAGGCACATACGTCAGCTCTCATCCGATTCGCGCCCGTTGTCTGACGCGGCCGACGCGGGCGAAGAGAGGCACACCATCGGTCGGTGCGCACGGGGCT
Organism: Mycena rebaudengoi; assembly: GCA_029282285.1. Taxonomy (NCBI): domain Eukaryota; kingdom Fungi; phylum Basidiomycota; class Agaricomycetes; order Agaricales; family Mycenaceae; genus Mycena; species Mycena rebaudengoi. Next base: position 286,594 of record JARJCX010000190.1, on the reverse strand, counting down.
GCGCGAAGTCGGCGGCAGCGGGGGTGTGTCGCATCGCGAAGTCGGTGGTGCGCTCCGTGTAGGCCTGGGCGTCGTCTCCCTCCTCTGAATCCGACTCCGAAGTCGACTCCTCCGAGGCGGAGCACGACTCGGACGTGGCGGAGCCCGAGGATGTGGACGCGGACGACACGGGCGACGGCACGAGGGTGTAGAAGTAAAGGTCCTGCAGTGAAAAAAACGCATGTCAGTATTCGCAAACATAGGAGGCGGAGGCGGAGAACGAGAAAAGAAAAAGAAAACCCACCTGCTGCCCTGCGCCTGCCTGCCCAGGTACTCATACCTCGCCGTCAGCGTGCGTGGCGTCGCGCCCAGCGTCGTGTATTGCGGCGTCGTTGCGTATTGCGGCGTCGGCGAGGAGGCGCCGGGGGCGTACGTGGTCGTGCTGCTGCCCAGGGTGTACTGCGCCGTCGCCGGTCGTGGGGTAAGAGGTGGAAGATGGATTATATGTCACAAGGACGGACGATGGCGTAGGACGGAGAAGGTGTTCGATGGGGTGAGGAGGAACGGCGCGCCGGCGGGAGGACCATTGCGGTAGTTTATCGGGTGAGGCCGGTGTTGGAGGCGGAGTCGTCGGTTGAGGGAAGGAGATCCCGTGCGCCGCCGTGGATGTAAGGCGTGAGTGGGATGTGATGCGCAAGGCGTCGTTCTGATGGTTCGTTGTGACGGCGTTACGTGGGTTATGGCATATTTTAATGCCGACGATGGAAGTCAACGTGAGTAGTTCTTTTTTGCCAAACTACCCCGACTTGCGCGAATTATGGAGCAATCTGAGCTGTGCAAATCCCCTCCCCCATTCCCTTTTTTTTCTTCTTGACCTTGTGCGGTAAGACAATTCCCGCTTCTTTCTCTCAGGAACCCGTCGTATGTGGCTATTTCCCTTACCTTCAGCGGGCCTCCAACACTCTGGATATTAATAAGTCTGAAGAAGATCTCGCCTGTATTTGTTTTTCTCGGACTCTCCTACTCCGCCTGCGCATAGGCGCAGTTCTTTCAGAATATCAGTGCCTGAGGCCATGGATGTGGGCCTCAGCTTTCCTGGTAATCTTGGCACCTGTGGTTTCTGATGCCAGAGTCTTCTCCAGATTCGAGTGTGGATCATTCATTACCATATTTTCAGCTCCCCAGCATGCCCATGTTTCTTAGTTTACAATATACTCAACTCTAAGTACTACTTTCCTTCAATTTTCAATATGTGTTATAGGGAATGTCATTCAATTGCAAGCAATGCTCTGAAAGTTGCAGTTCCTAATTGCTGCGGTTACAGGAACAATCATTGGACAATTCAGTGAGGGCGGGTCAGGTGGCAAATATCATTCATTGAACTGTTGCAAATTGATTTCGGGAGCGGAAAATCATCTCTTTTTCTATTCTGGGTCTTGGCAGTGCTCTGTTGCGGGTCGCTGTAGGTGGCAAACTGAGGTGAGATGGGATCCTTCTGCTGTGATCCCATCTCCCTGCAAGAAGCTAAGCCCGCAGATGCCGTGGAGCATCTGCGGATTTCCACCTGGCAGCGTCACACATTTACCGTTGCTCCCCTGTCAACTGGTTCTTAAATTTGGGGTGGAATGCCAATGTTTGTAATGATGGAATGGAGATTCACCAGGATTCAAGAAGGTTTCTCACTTTTGTTCATGACATTCCATTTAAAACATACGGTTTATTTTCGGTGCGGAACATCAACAGATACCTATATCTGCATGTATGATGTGATGCTGGGAATGTATGCGGAAGTATCTGTGGGAAGAACACAGCAAAAGATATATAAGCCCAGCTGAAGAACACACCTCCCATCATCAATGCCCACCATGCCTACCACAGCGAATTTCAAGAATCTTATTGAATATATCACCCTGGCCGCAACCACTGCACAAAACATTGCAGAAACAGCTAAAGTGCCTTTCCTTGGCTCAACCGCTGCCTTGTGCTTGTCAATTACCAAGTCTGTTCAGGTAAGCCGATCCTTCTGGCTATTGACACAATATTTAGCCCCCCCCAAAAAAATAGACCATCAGATCAAACAAGGAAGAATATGTCGAAGTTCTGGGGCACATTCATGAGATCCTGTGCATCATTGTCCAGCTTGATTCAACTTCAGAAATCAGGGGTGTCCTTCCAACATCACTCCTGTATGACATTGCAAAATTCACCAAGTGAGTCCCATTTAATGATGTCATTGTACTCATTTTATATTTGATACCAGGACACTTGAAAAGTTGTTCACAGTTCTGAATGGGCAACAAAAGGGCACTCTGAGAAAAATAAAGGGACTTTTCAGACAGCCTGAGGCTGGAGAAAGATTGGAAACATGCAAGCAAGAGCTCAATCGGATGGTTGGATTGTTCAAGGTATATCAGATGAAATGTGTTTCAGTGCACATTCAAATCATTTGCAGGCTCAAGTTACAGGTTCAACCTTGTCTCAAATGGGGCAAATGAAAAAGGATGCCAAGGAGCAACATGAAGAGCTTGTTGCCCTTTTGGAGAAAGACTCTACCCTCACCGGATCTGATCGCTCCTCAGTGAGTAGCAAAGTATGACCATTTAAATGTGCAGCTCATGGTTGTTAGATGGCAGGAACTCTGGCAAGTTTGAAGAATAATAGGTGAGGCAAACCTGCAAACACCATCAATCTTACTAAAGGTCTTTCACAGCTCAGGATCTTTTGGTCTACTTCCACCCTGCCCCAAAATCTTCAATGGCCGTGAATCAGAGCTCCAGGATGTGGTGAATATTCTCATGCAGGATTCTGCTCACATTGCTATTCTTGGTGCGGGAGGCATGGGAAAGACCAGCCTCGCCACAGCAGCCCTCCATAATCCACAAGTGGAAGCCAAGTATTCCCATCAATACTTTGTTCCATGCCACTCGAGCCCCACTTGCACTGAGCTGGCAGTGACAATTGCAGACCATATTGGGTTGGAGAAGGGCTCAAACATGGCAAAGAAGGTTGCACATTATTTTGTCCATGCTCCCCCTTCCCTTCTGGTCTTAGATAATCTGGAAACCCCATGGGAAGCCCTTTCAGCTCGCTCTGAAGTTGAAGAGTTTCTATCGCTTCTGACTGATGCCCCCCACTTGGGCCTCATGGTGAGTAATGTTTGCGAGTTTATCAAATTATACCTTGAACTTCCTGTAGGTCACCTTGAGAGGTGCTGAGCACCCAAGTAAAGTCAAATGGACCCGCCCCTTCCTGGCCCCTCTCAGGCCACTTTCCAATGTGGCCGCTCGGCAGACCTTCATTGAGGTTGCTGATGAAGGCCATGATGATGCTAGCATCAATGAGCTCCTTGAACTGACAGGGAATCTTCCACTGGCAGTCAGCCTCATTGCAAGTGTTGCTGATTCTGAGGGATGTGCCAAGGCACTTTCTCGTTGGAAATTGGAAAGTACTCGGATGCTTTCTGATGGGTATGACCAGAGATCAAGCCTGGATATATCCATCATGTTGTCATACACCAGCTCTCGTATGACCCCAGGTGCTCAGGAGTTGCTCAGTCTTCTGTCCATGCTACCAGATGGGCTTGTAGATGCTGATTTGGTGCAGGCCAAACTGCCAATCCCTGATATTCTCTCTTGCAAGGCTACTCTGATTCAAACAGCCCTTGCCTTTGTTGCACAGGATCAATGCCTCAAAGTCCTGGTTCCTATCCGAGAACATATCCTTAGCATTCATCCTCCTGCAGATGCCTTGAAGCTGAAGCTACGGGAACACTTCCATCAAATTCTTGATCTTTGGCACCAATTCAAGGATCTCAATGTAACAGATATACTCCCTCAAATTTCAGGAAATTTGGGCAACTTCAACACTGTCCTCCATGATGGGCTTGAACCAGAGGGACCAGATATTGTCCAGAATTTTAGGAGCATCCTGTTTCTCAATGATTTTTACTATCGGGTCCACACCACATATTCACCCCTTTTGCTTGAGCTTTCTGGGCAAATGCTGCATTGGAAAGACAATCAAATCTTTGGGGAATATCTCATCGAGCTATTGCAAACTTCGCAATATTTGCCTGACCTGGATTTCAATAGTGACATCACCCTAGGCACTCAGCATTTTACATCAAAAGATCCACTGGAACAGGGTAAGACACAATCACAGTCCTTGTGTTCACCTAACTAATTTATCACCAGGCAGCTGGTACCGTGCTCTGGGAGTGTATTTCAAGTGGGCAAAGTCAGATTTAGCAGGAGCCTTGCGGTATCATCAAACAGCATATTCTCTGGCAGAAAGTACTGGATACCCTACCAGTGTTGGCTACTATGCTTTGGCCAGCATATGTGACATTCTTCTTGACACCGGAAAGCCCTTGAGTGCACTCACATATGCCAAGGAGGCATATAGATATGCTGAGCACATAGGGAACATCCGTGGACAAGCTTGGTCTCTCCGCCTTCAAGGAAGAAGTCACATATATTTGGCAAACTATCAGCATGCTCAACATCTTCTGCAAAAATCCAGACACATCCTGGCTACTCTCGGTCAACAACAAAGTACATTGAATCTTTTGATCCTAAATCTCCAGGCTGAGATACACCTTGTGAAATCTGAGTATTTGGAATCACGCAAGCTGCAAGTAGCCATTGCATCCAGCTGCCAGGCAACTTCATACTATGCCCTCCTGGCAAACTTGAACATGGCTATCATTGATATTGCTACTGGTGCCAACTCGAAAATCATTCACCAAAATCTAGACATCACTCAGTCTCATATGAAGGCATTGTATGGGTATATTAGCAGACAGTTATGCACTTACAGTGATTATATAACTGCTGAGCTCTGCCTTCGCGATGGGCCTCTTGGGACTGTGGATGCACTGTTTGAAAAATGTTTTGCATTGTCTCTGGATATTGACACAGAGCTGGCACACTTATGTGCTGAAAGGCTCGGAGATCTTTCCAGCGGTATGAATGACATTCCAACTACACTGCAATGGACCGGAATCTTCATTGGACTGGCATTGAAGTGCAAGGACAAGCGCCAGACAATGCAAGCATTCCGCTGCCTTGGCCAGATTTTTTCTGCCGAAGGTGATGATGAAACAGCACTCAGCCTATTCAATGTTGCTCTCGATGGATTCACATTCATGGATATCCATCACTGGAGAGCAGATTGCATGGTTCGAATTGGTGATATACTGAATAATCGTGGAGAGGTCATTAAAGCAATTGAATTGTGGAAGACAGCCAGGCCCTTGTTTGAAAGATCCTCTCAGATGAAGGATGTAATCAAGATTGATACAAAGATAGCAGAGGTTGACTCTGCCATTCTGGTCAAGTATGAGGAACAACTTCAACACCTTTCAGAATTGCATGTACCTGTTAGTGCACTGGAGGAGGCATGCATCACTGAGGAGGAGGAGGAGGAGGAAGAGGAAGAGGAAGAGGACAAATTGGCTCAAGGAAGTGACATTTGGGACAAGGGGAGGCATGGAGTGTTGGTTTGAATTGTGGCCTGGGTCTAGGATAATCAGTGTAGTCTTGTTGTTCTTTCGCTTCAACTTTCCACAGCTCCACCTATATTTGCACAAATACATACCCACCTGTTCTTGGTGTGCACAGCATGCCATGTCAGATCATAGCCTTTTGTCCAGTATGTAGCCTCCCTATTGATTTATTTTACCCACAACAGTGGTGATTAAGTGTGGTCTGAATTGTTCAAGCAAAGTAACTACCATTCCCTCGCTGATGCAGCCTCAAATAATTCAAATATCCACCAAACTCAACAGTGTGCTTCATATTTATACAGAGGTATAAGCAGCATGTTTATTTTGTCTCATTTATCCTATTTTATGATCATGCCAGAAGATCTGGAGTGAGGAATAAATGGACTGAATAAAACTCGGGAGGTGGCGGATCTCCATTTTTTTTTCGAAGGTTTGCAGTCAGAAATAAGTTGCAGATGGTCCTAAATGCATTGCAGACTGCATGAGAGCATTTTCAAGGGAGAAAAAAAATGGAAATACTGCTCAGTAGCAGGGGTGGTCTTACATTTTCCTCCGATTCCTTGGTAACATCGCATCCACGTATGAGGAGAAGGTAAGTCATTCAATTTAATTCGGGTTTGAGAGTTTTAGATTTTATCTGTTTTTATTTTATTTTATTTTCCACTTAGCGGCACCGGCAGGAAGAAATCAACTAAATTGGTGTGCTGCTCTTTCTGCCATGCAAACAATTGAATGAGTTGAATAACATATATATATACAAGTTGAAAATGTGGAGATTAAAGTTCACTAGCAGAATGGCACACATCTGCTCTTGGTAGTTCATACACCATCAATGGTGTTGCAAGGAGAAGAACATCTGCTCAACTCGGATCTGAGCCATTCAAATCTCGAAGACAGAAAATGCGAAGATTAAAGTTCACTAGCAGAATGGCACACATCTGCTCTTGGTAGTTCATATACCATCAATGGTGTTACAAAAGAAAATTTGTTTGACTCGGATCTGAGCCATTCAAATCTCGAAGACATCCACATTTTTTGAGGGGGAAGCCTGAATAACCGGGATTAGAGAAACGCATACTTACTAAGATCTCGTCCACAAGAATAGAATTTGTGAAGAGATCTTCTCTCAGTCTTGTGATAAGTGTATGAATTGTGATACAGGTTCATTTGTAAAATAACTTGAGGTGGATATATGGAGAGGACTTGGTGGTGGATGGTCCTGCACCTCTTCCCATAATCCTGTGCTTTGTATCTATTTGCCAGGAGAAAATCACTCGTTCAACTTGGGTCTAAGGTATCCGGTTTTTTTGTTATGTTTTGGTGAGCAGAACGGAGTGCAATATATGCAAGTTCCGTTGTAGGGTACCAGTAGCAGCATGCTTCCCAGATTTATTTATTTATTTAATTGAACCAGCTACGGGTGGTTATTATATAATATATTTTATCTGGCAATAAGCATCAAGGTGGAGCCTTTTCTTTCGCATGGAAGTATTAGGAAGAGTTGAATGCAGACAAAAGTAAAATGCATGCTGATTTGGTAGCAAGGATACTGTGTCTACTCTCAATGTGCATTGAATATTTCGTGGATTCAAGGAGAATCACCCTTTGATCGGATCTGAGCCATTACACCTCACTCGGTGTGAGAATCCTTGCTCGGCTTTGGGAGCTGCAGTTGAGGCCACAGTGTCTTCGGGGTGATTTTCAACTTAAGTTGTTATTATTATTATATCTGGGAATATCCATTCGGGTGTTCCTTTCGCATTCAAAGACTCGAATTCATACAAAGTAAAATTTATAAAGAAGTGGACATAATGCTTGGCTGCAGCACTATCATGCATCTCCTCTGCAAGTTGAACCTGGTCTGGAAGTGGAAGGTCACCTATTCGACTTGGGTCTGCATAGTCCTGCACCTTCTCGAGGCAATAGCACGCAAATGACGGTTGTGATCAGTGCGGACATTATCACTCATTGGGAGAGGAAAATATTGACTTCATTTTTTTGGCCACATCACCACAGGCTCAGCTTGCTGAAGAGGCAGTTCACGATCTCAATGAAAAACTGACCGTGTCACTGTCGCTGAAAATCCCTGAGAGTCCGGCTCTCTTCTGTCGAAATGGTGCCCTGGCAGGTTTTTCCAACGGCATGAATACCAGGCTGTCGATATACAAAGGATCTGCAACCGCGAGGGAGAGCAAGTCACTACTGGGAAAGGTTCAGGATACATCCTGGCGCATGAAATGGGGCACGGAATATTTTTGAGTGTCCAGTTTAATGATCCTAACATTCTCTGATTCAGCCTGGGAGAGACAGTTACTATGGTCGCGTTAGTCTGTGGTTGTCGAAAACCTGCTCCAAATTCCGGTATTATCCCAACTACCCTGTGACTAGCTTTCTTTGAAATTTCCTCACCTCATATTATATCACAGTATCATTACTCCTTCTGTCGGAATTCTTCAACACTGGAAATCAGAATTTCTGAAATTTGTGGGGCCAAACATAAAAGTCCTTCTGTATCATGGAAACGATCGGAATAAACAAGGCAAACCGAGTTGGACATTTTTCTTGTAATGTGTCTAGACTCATTTTTTTTTCCTTTCGCTAATTAGGGGTTCTATAGCTTACAACCGTCACCGAAGTTCGCAATCAATATGCAGCCTTCAATAGGGGAGTTCACACTAGGCATTATTTTGTCGTTTGTGAATAAAAATAATCGAGTAATGGGACCATTATTATACCTGCTTGAGTAAGTAGGCCAGCCACGCCCATCATTGCGCCGATCATCCCGCCTCATCCTGCCCATCATTCTGCCTCCCCTGCCCATCATCTTGCCCATCATCCCGCCTCTCCCACTCATCATCCTGCCTCATCCTGCCCATCATCTCACCCATCATTCCACCCCATCTCGCCCATCATCTCACCCCTCCTGCTCATCGCCTGCAACAGTACTGGCCTCCCATCAAAAAAATAGAAATAATACTCCCTGAAACCAAATTATTGTTTAGCTGATATAGGGTCTGTCAGATGACTAGATGGCAAAAATAAGGTGTTTGTGAGGTGTGTATGCCTGGCAGGTGAAATTAATGCTATAGAAATATATCCTGAGACTCAAACAGGGTGATCACGCATTTATTCCACAAACGACGATTTTATTCGTCCCATCAAATGAATATATTTATTCACAAACGCGAAAATCGGCCCTACCGTGAACTCCCCTAATGATGAGAATAATTTGGCTGTGCTCCACAATTATCCGTCCTACAACGGACAATTCCACAGAGTGATAATAGGTACGCGGGATGTTGCATTATCATGTTCATCGACCAACTCTGCGAGCACCGTGGCATGTCTTGCACTTCAAAAAGTCCACTCGGTACTTCTTCTTACTGGAACTCCGGCACAAGTGGCCACTTTTATTGTCCGACCTTCCACAACTTTCACTTACTATCGATAAACTCAGAGGCCAGGCTCCTCTTCTGGACTTCATTGGGGTCACCAGCCACGGGTTGGGCATTCTCAAATATAATGACACATCCCAAAGAAAAAAAAAGTTTTGGAAGGGCAGGAAGGCACAGTGCGCCAGGTTCGAACCCCGATCAATCTGCATTGATGCGCCATCAAGCAACTGCTGCACGGACATTTCTTTTCATTCCCCGCTCTCTGGCTACCTATATGAGTAAGAAAAAAGGCTAAAGTGCACAATGCACCTTTCTAAATCAATAGAACAGTTTTTGTTATGCCCCAGTCCTGCACGCTACAGTACATATTTAAAAATTCTGAATTTAATGTAGACACTGTTCTGAATGGCCAGTAATATAGGCAGAGCCGTCTGTATATTTAGAAGTTGCTTTGGGGTCAAATTTGTGCTCTGGCGCACTACGCTTCCCCTTCCCGGCTCATGAAAGATGGCAGGGGAGGTTTATCTCGATAAGCCCTGATCCGGATTGATCCATACCATTCCGTGTGATCCGTATGCCGAATGTGTGTCAAATTAAGATTATTGGGGATAAATATAGTGCGCGCGCGTAGGCAACGCGTAGGCGACCTTGAGCCTTGTCTTCATCCCACTCCCACTCCGCTCTCATGAATCCTGAAAGTACTTCTATCTCAAAACCCCAAGGAACCCATGGTGGTGCAAGGAGAGGTGCTGGGAGGAAACGGAAAGAAACAGCAAAAGCCCAAATTCTCGGAACTCGGAGTCTGACACCACCGCCGCAACGCGTTCGGGGGTCCACTTCTGCATCTAGCAGCTCCCACCGACCTCCGGCAGCATTTTTTCGTTCTTCTACTGCGCATCGGCCGGTTCCTCTTGGCAATTTTCCAACTCAAATTCCTGCTTGGCCCCGGTGGATCACATTCGGGTGCAGCAACTGGCACCACATCTTCTGTTGGCCATGGTGAGTCAATTTACTGTTGCTTTCCAGGCCTGAGATATTAACTTATTGTAGAAGAAAGAACTTTGCTGCATTTAACAGCTAACAATCTTACACGGCTCAATGAGCAGCTTGACTACCACTGGTTGAACATTTCGAGTTTTTCAGTGAAAAAATTAGTGAAAGACTTGAATTTTTTTTCACATATTTTTTCAGCAAAAAAGCAGGTGAAAAATGTAAAAGATTTCACATTTATCACTTCTGTTTTATTTCAAGTCAAAAAAATGTGAAAATACTTTTATATTTTTCACCTGTTTTTTCACTGAAAAAATAGGTGATAAAAAATTCAAGTCTTTAACCAATTTTTTCACCGAAAAACTCGAAATGTTCAACCAGTGTACATAGCAGAGAACGACAAATATGGAGACATTACCGCTGGAGAGCGACTAATTGACGAGAGTCGTGTCGAGGATATTTTAGATACTGCTGAGGCAACTGCAACAGTAGAAACTGAAATAGAGTCTCCTGAAGCCTGCGAAATTGGTGTACTGTTCTTTCTGCCACGCAAACAATTGAATGAGTTGGATAACATATATATATACAATCACTCATTGGGAGAGGAAAATATTTTGACTTCACTTTTTTTGCCAAATCACCACGGGCTCAGCCTGCTGAAGAGGCAGTTCGCGATCTCAACGAAAAACTGACCGTGTCACCAATACGCAGCCTTCAATGATGAGAATAATTTGGCTGCGCTCCACAACTATCCGTTCTACAACGGACAATTCCACGGAGTGATAATAGGTATGCGGGATGTTGCATTATCATGTTCATTGACTGACTCTGAGAGCACCGTGGCATGTCTTGCACTTCAAAAGGCCCACCCGGTACTTACTGGAACTCCGGCACAAGTGGCCACTTTTACTGTCCGACCTTCCACAACTTTCACTTACTATTGATAAACTCAGAGGCCTGGCTCCTCTTCTGGACTTCATCGGGGTCACCAGCCACGGGTTGGGCGTTCTCAAATATAATGACACATCCCAAAGAAGAAGAAAACTTTTGGAAGGGCAGGAAGGCACAGTGCGCCAGGTTCAAACCCCGATCAATCTGCATTGATACGCCATCAAGCAACTGCTGCACGGACATTTCTTTTCATTCCCCGCTCTCTGGCTACCTATATGAGTAAGAAAAAAGGCTAAAGTGCACAATGCACCTTTCTAAATCAATAGAACAGTTTTGTTATGCCCCAGTCCTGCATGCTATACATATTTAAAATTTCTGAATTTAATGTAGACACTGTTCTGAATGTCCAGTAATATAGGCAGAGTCGTCTGTCCATTTAGAAGTTGCTTTGGGGTCAAATTTGTGCATATCCGTAGGCAGAGACAAAAATATGCCAAGTAACACAAACATTCACTTACGGTCTTGTAATGTGGTCCAAAAATTGTGACTACAGTCAAAGCTCTCTTAAGCCATAGGCGTCGGTGGAAGCCCAAAGCTATGGGTTATTAGAACTATGGGTTGGGAGAGCGTGAAAAAAAAAATTGCCCAAAAAATCTCTAAAAAATCTAAAAAAATCTACAACCTAAGCGGACCTAAAGTAGTCGGTAATCTTCGTGGTAATCATATGTTCTGTCGCCTCCCGTCGCGTTTCACGTCCGAATGAAGACAAGGCAGCCTCCAATGATCGCGCAAAAGGATCATCCAGGTCTGCAAGATAACGAGACAGTGTCGAAACAGCCTGCAGAGCTTCCTGACGACTTGGTTTGGGGTCAATCTCCTCGTCATCATCTCCACCATTCTTCTCTCTGTCTTCCTCCGCTTGATGGAGCTTCCGTACAGCATCTGCAATTTCTTCGTCCGTCGCATCCTCGATGATTTGCTCCGCGGGGTTATGAACAAGATCTTCTAAATCAACGGTGTTGCTTTTCTGGAGCACACCGACTTCTTGCAGCTGCTCTAAGGAGTCCAAAAGTCCCTTCTCAGCGTCGTTAGCGTCGTCCGATTCATCGTCAATTGCAGGAGCGGACTCGGAGGGATGGGATCGGTCCAGTAAAATGCCGCTTTTGCGCCAACAGTTCGCAATTGTTTTGGGCGTAACCTGCTTCCACGCCAGATCTGCAAGTCGCATGGCCTGCAACTGATCGATGTCGTAGATGTCGGATGGGGTGATGCCTTCGTCGTAATGATCGAGTGCGCGTTGCATGCAATATCTGCGGTAGTGGGCCTTGAAGCAGCGTATGACGCCTGCGTCCATTGGTTGAACATGCGCAGTGAGGTTTGGCACAAAATTCTCAACGCGAACATTGGTGAGATGTTTGGGCGGGTTATGACCGCTAAAATTATCCTGCAGCAGTAAAATGTGTCGTTTTTGAAGTCGCATCTGCGCGTCGACATTGGTCAACCACTCGCGGTACAGCTTGGTGGTCATCCAAGCCTTCGCATTGTTTCGATAAAGGAAGCCCAGCTGGGCGCCGGTCTTTCTTTTAAATGCGCGAGGACGTGCGGCTTTCCCGATGATGAACGGCGGCAATTGTTCACTGCCATCCGCGTTTGTTGTGAGTGCGTAGGTGATCCGTTTCTTGACACCTTTCACTCCCGACATCTGTTTGGTCATCAGACCACGGTCTGGAGGCATCCTAAACAGTCGACAAATCCGTAAGTTTCTTCAGCAATGAGGAAACTGACACCTACGCCCAAAAGAGACCCGTCTCGTCCATGTTGAAGACATCACAGAGATCATACTCCTCGTAAACGATGAGTTCCTGTATGCGCAGCCGTTCTTGTTCAATTGTTGCTGGATCCGCCGAAGCAGCCTCGCCGTGCCGTTTGAACTCTTTCAGACCACACCTCCTCTTCAGCGCCGCAAGCCAACCATCACTCAAATTAATGCGCTCGTCCTCGGCGATCCCAGTCAAATCAGCAAAACGGGTCATTTTTGACGAATGATCTCTCCGTTCAGATGGACGCCGTCTCGCATAGCCTTTGCAATCCACAGTTCCATCATATCCTCGATCTCCGGATGCTCGACTTGTTTTACGCGCTTCGCGTTGCCCGGTCTGCCTTTTTCCTGCTCCTCGTTTCATCGCTCACGCCACATCTGCTCATGCTTGAGCCAGTCAGAAACCAATGGCTGTTTGATGCGGAGGTTTGGGTAGATGGGAGAGAAATGTTTCGCAGTCTTCGTTTGGCTCTCGCCGTTAGAGTGGTGCCAATTCAAGATTTCAATGCGCTGAGCGACTGTAGCATTTTCCTTCTTCGTGAATACGGGTGCGGGAGGAGCTTTCTTTCCTGGCTGAGGTTTGTATCGCTCGGCTGGCCCTGGATTCTGCGTGAGGATGAGTATTGAGATGAAGAAGACACGGACTGGCTCGCTTCTTTGACACTTTCTCTCCACCTTTCGCTTCCTCGCCTTCCCCGCCGCCACCCAGCTCTTTTAGATGATCTACCAGTGCCTTCTCTTTTGAATCCAGACGACAAAGACCACGCTCATAGTCTGAGGCCTTCTCAAGCTTGTCAATCAGTGTTCGCTCGTCCACATCGTTCGCATGGTCATCCAGCCATGCCTCATCGGCGGCCGGGATCTTCTCTTTTCTAGCTAGGCGTTCAAGAAGAGCATCTTTGCGCTTTTTCACTTGTTTTTGGAGCGTAGACAGCCCTTTTTTCAAGAGCTCGAGCGACATAGAGCGTGGAATAAAAGACCGATAGAATGGCTCCGAGATCTTCCGAAAGAATTGATGTCAGATGACTCAGAGCCGCGTACATCCGGCTTGATTCCGGAACAATCGCCGGCCTTTTCTGGCTCAGAAAACCAACAGAAAACATGCATTTATGGGTTATGGCCCTAGGAAATTGTATGGATTATGGGATACAAGAATTTTATGGCTTTTAATTGAGAACGAAGGTGGTGGAGCCAAAAAATCATGGGTTAGAGCAAATTATGGGTTAAAAGAGCTATGGGTTAGGAGAGCTTTGACTGTAATGTTATAGCACACGTAGATACACATTAAATTATTTTGTGTGCTGACTTTGAGCCTGAGAACACCCGAGAGGCTGAGGAATGAAAAGAAATGTCCGTGCGGCAGGTTATTTGATGGCGCATCAATGCAAATTGATCGCGCACAGAATCTGGCGCACTGCGCTCCCCCCGCCTTTGCAAAAGTTTTTATTTATTTTTGGGATGTGTCATTATATTTGAAAATAGTAATAATCGTGTCATCACTGAACTTTATGGACACGGAGAAGTGCGGCCAATTAAGCTTCTTGTGATCCGAATTTTTTCACTGTAATTTTCGATTCAACTAAAACACATTTCCAAGAAAGAAAATCAGAAATGGTGTGTTGTGTGTGTGTGCCAAAATACAAATTTATTTCCTGTCTTCTGCTGACTTCTCCCTCCCCAAATAATATGTAAGCTAGTACATAGACAATAGAACGACCAATAATGTAAGGTATGGGATGTAGGGTAGATTATTTATATATCGCTACGAAACAACCGTACAATGGATAGGATGGAAAGAGAGAGAAAAAAATGCCAATGATGTGTGCGAATGGAATGGATCCAATGCATAGTGATGGATGCCAATGCAGGTAGTTGAAACGAGAGGATGTAGTAGCGAGCTGAGAGAATGATGGATGGATGAATGCGTGTGCTAATGTGCAGATGGATGGATGTATGCGAAAGAAAGAAGGAAAGTTATGCGACGGAGAAGGAAGGAGAAGGAAAGAAAGAGAGATACGTGAATGAATACGTGTGTATGTGGTAGAACGGATGGATTATGAGATATGAACGGCGCGGCTGTAAAGGTCAATCAATACATGTCGGTGTCGGTGGAACGGGAGGACAGTGGAACGGCGGGGTAACTCGCGAGTAGAACGTAAAACGGCGGAGTAACCCGCCCATCGGTGGCTCAATACACATACGCATACTCGCTCACCCCCGGCAGGCATGCGTTCGCAAACACGGCGCGGCGCAGCATCGGCGCCTGCGCGAACGGGGCGAGCTAAGGGAGCGTGTACGAGGGGATGTGCGTGTGCGCGGGCGGCGCAAGGCCGTGCGAGGGGACCTGCGGGGCATGCGATGGAACCACCTCCCTCACCCTCGGACTCCACCGCTCCAAATCCGCAAAGCGCGGCAGCCGTGGCGGCGTCCACTGCCCGTGCCCGGCCAGCGCGTACGCGGGGTGCGGGGGCGTCCACTGCGTCGTCGTGCATGCATGCGGGGCGGCGTGCCGCTGGTGCTGGTGTGACGTGTGTTGCGGCATATGCTGTTGGTGCCGTGTGCTGCTGCTGGTGCGCCTGTTGCTGGTGTTGCTGCGTCGTGCACTGCATCGAGGGCGTCCACTGCTGCTGCTGCCCCCCACCCTGATACACCCCCGCCTGCTGCGCCGCACCCTGATACCTCGGCGGTGACCACACAAGCGACGTCCGCGGCTCTGTACGCCCCACCGCCCCGCGTACCCTCCTCCTCCTACGCACCCGTACTGACTGCGACTGCTGCTGCGGCCGGTACGCATGCGCGGAGGGTTCGGGGAGCGGCGCGGCAGGGACGACGCGCAGCCTGCGCATCCTTTACGCCTGCTCCACGGCCCAGGCGCGCGGGTCGCCGCTGCTGGGGTCGTGCTAGGCGTGATGGTCGGCGCGCTGCAGCGCGGCGCGGCGGGATGGTCGCGGGCTTTGGAGGACACAGGCACATACGTCAGATCCCTCTCATCCGATTCGCGCCCGTTGTCCGACGCGGCCGACGCGGGCGAAGAGAGGTACACGCGCGGGGCTGCGCGAAGTCGGCGGCAGCGGGGGTGTGTCGCATCGCGAAGTCGGTGATGCGCTCCGTGTAGGCCTGGGCGTCGTCTCCCTCCTCCTCACCCTCTGAATCCGACTCCGAAGTCGACTCCTCCGAAGCGGAGTACGACTCGGACGTGGCGGAGCCCGAGGATGTGGACGCGGACGACACGGGCGATGGCACGAGGGTGTAGAAGTAAAGGTCCTGCAGTGAAAAAAACGCACGTCAGTATTCGCAAACATAAGAAGAGGCGGAAGCGAAGAACGAGAAAAGAAAAGGAAAACCGACCTGCTGCCCTGCGCCTGCCTGCCCAGGTACTCATACCTCGCCGTCAGCGTGCGCAGCGTCGCGCCCAGCGTCGTGTATTGCGGCGTCGTTGCGTATTGCGGCGTCGGCGAGGAGGCGCCGGGGGCGTACGTGGTCGTGCTGCTTCCCAGGGTGTACTGCGCTGTCGCCGGTCGTGGGGTAAGAGGTGGAAGATGGATTATATGTGGCCTGCACAAGGACGGACGATGGCGTAGGACGGAGAAGGTGTTCGATGGGGTGAGGAGGAACGGCGCGCCGGCGGGAGGACCATTGCGGTAGTTTATCGGGTGAGGCCGGTGTTGGAGGCGGAGTCGTCGGTTGAGGGAAGGAGATCCCGTGCGCCGCCGTGGATGTAAGGCGTGAGTGGGATGTGATGCGCAAGGCGTCGTTCTGATGGTTCGTTGTGACGGCGTTACGTGGGTTATGGCATATTTTAATGCCGACGATGGAAGTCAACGTGAGTAGTTCTTTTTTGCCAAACTACCCCGACTTGCGCGAATTATGGAGCAATCTGAGCTGTGCAAATCCCCTCCCCCATTCTTCTTTTTTTCTTCTCGACCTTGTGCCGTAAACGGTAAGACAATTCCCGCTTCCTTCTCTCAGGAACCCGTCGTATGTGGCTATTTCCCTTCCCTTCAGCGGGCCTCCAATATTCTGGATATTAACACCTGTTGATAACTCTGAAGAAGATCTTGCCTGTATTTGTTTTTCTTGGACTCTCCTACTCTGCCCACGCATAGGCGCAGTTCTTTCAGAATATAAGTGCCCGAAGCCACGGATGTGGGCCTCAGCTTCCTGGTAATCTTGGTGCCCGTGGTTTCTGATGCCAGAGTATTTTCCAGATTCGAGTGTGGATCATTCATTACCATATTTCAGCTCCCCAGCATGCCCATGTTTCTTAGTTTACAATATACTCAGCTCTCTAAGTACTACTTTCCTTTAATTTTCAATATGTGTTATAGGGACGTCATTCAATTGCAAGGTAATGCAGCAATGCTCTGAAAGTTGCGGTCCTAATCGCTGCAGTTACAGGAACAATCATTGGACAATGCAGTGAGGGCGGGTCGGGTGGCAAAGATCACTCATTGCGCTGTTGCAAATTGATTTCGGGAGCGGAAAATCATCTCTTTTTCTATTCTGGGTCTTGGCAGTGCTCTGTTGCGGGTCGCTGTAGGTGGAACACTGAGGTGAGATGGGATCCTTCTGCTGTGATCCCATCTCCCGCAAGAAGCTAAGCCCGCAGATGCCGTGGAGCATCTGCGGATTTCCACCTGGCAGTGTCGCACATTTACCGTTGCTCTCCTGTCAACTGGGTTCTCAAATTTGGGGTGGAATGCCAACGTGTGTAATGATGGAATGGAGATTCACCAGGATTCAAGGAGGTTTCTCACTTTTGTTCATGACATTTCATTTAAAACATACAGTTTATTTTCGGTGTGGAACATCAACAGATACTGATATCTGCACGTATGATGTGATGCTGGGAATGTATGTGGAAGTATCTGTGGGAAGAACACAGCAAAAGATATATAAGCCCAGCTGAAAAACACCCCTCCCATCATCAATGCCCACCATGCCTACCACAGCGAAATTCAAGAATCTTATCGAATATATCACCCTGGCAGCAACTACTGCACAAAACATTGCAGAAACAGCTAAAGTGCCTTTCCTTGGCTCAGCTGCTGCCTTGTGCTTGTCAATTACCAAGTCTGTTCAGGTAAGCCGATCCTTCTGGCTATTGACACAATATTTAGCCCCCCCCCAAAAAATAGACCATCAGATCAAACAAGGAAGAATATATCGAAGTTCTGGAGCACATGCATGAGATCCTGTGCATCATTGTCCAGCTTGATTCAACTTCAGAAATCAGGGGTGTCCTTCCAACATCACTCCTGTATGACATTGCAAAATTCACTGAGTGAGCCCCATTTGATGAGGACATTGTATTCAGTTGATATATTTTCACACCAGGGCACTTGAAAAGTTGTTCACAGTTCTGAATGGGCAACAAAAGGGCACTCTGAGAAAAATAAAGGGACTTTTCAGACAGCCTGAGGCTGGAGAAAGATTGGAAACATGCAAGCAAGAGCTCAATCGGATGGTTGGATTATTCAAGGTATATCAGATGAAATCTGTTTCAGTGCACATTCAAATCTTTTGCAGGCTCAAGTTACAGGTTCAACCTTGTCTCAAATGGGGCAAATGAAAAAGGATGCCAAGGAACAACATGAAGAGCTTGTTGCCCTTTTGGAGAAAGACTCTACCCTCACCGGATCTGATCGCTCCTCAGTGAGTAGCAAAGTATGACCATTGAAATTTGTAGCTCATGGTTGTTAGATGGTAGGAACTCTGGCAAGTTTGAAGAATAATAGGTGAGGCAAACCTGCAAACACCATCAATCTTACTAAAGGTCTTGAACAGCTCAGGATCTTTTGGTCTACTTCCACCCTGCCCCAAAATCTTCAATGGCCGTGAATCAGAGCTCCAGGATGTAGTGAAGATTCTCATGCAGGATTCTGCCCACATTGCTATTCTTGGTGCAGGAGGCATGGGAAAGACGAGCCTTGCCACAGCAGCCCTCCATAATCCACAAGTGGAAGCCAAGTATTCAGATTGATACTTCGTTCCATGCCATTCGAGCCCCACTTGCACTGAGCTGGTAGCAACAATTGCAGATCATATTGGGTTGGAGAAGGGCTCAAACCTGCCAAAAAAAATTGCCCATTATTTTGCCCATGCTCCCCCTTCCCTTCTGGTCTTAGATAATCTGGAAACCCCATGGGAAGCCCTTTCAGCTCGCTCTGAAGTTGAAGAGTTTCTATCTCTTCTGACTGATGCCCCTCACTTGGGCCTCATGGTGAGTAATGTTTGCGAGTTTATAAAATTATACCTTGAACTTCCTGTAGATCACCCTGAGAGGTGCTGAGCACCCAAGTAAAGTCAAATGGACCCGCCCCTTCCTGGCCCCTCTCAAGCCACTTTCCAATGTGGCTGCTTGGCAGACCTTCATTGAGGTTGCTGATGAAGGCCATGATGATGCCAGCATCAAAGAACTCCTTGAACTGACCGGGAATCTTCCACTGGCAGTCAGCCTCATTGCAAGTGTTGCTGATTCTGAGGGATGTGCCAAGGCACTTTCTCGTTGGAAATTGGAAAGTACTCGGATGCTTTCAGATGGCTATGACCAGAGATCGAGCCTGGATATATCCATCATGTTGTCATACACCAGCTCCCGGATGACCCCAGGTGCTCAGGAGTTGCTCAGCATTCTTTCCATGCTACCAGATGGGCTTGCAGATACTGATTTGGTGCAAGCCAAGCTTCCAATCCCTGATATTCTGGGCTGCAAAGCTACCCTGATTCAAACAGCCCTTGCCTTTGTTGCACAGGATCAACACCTCAAAGTCCTGGTTCCCATCCGAGAACATATCCTTAGCCTTCATCCTCCCCAAAATATCTTGAAGCTGAAGCTACGGGAACACTTCCATCAAATTCTTGATCTTTGGCACCAATTCAAGAATCTCAATGTAACAGATATACTCCCTCAAATTTCAGGAAATTTGGGCAACTTCAACACTGTCCTCCATGACGGGCTTCAACCAGAGGGATCAGATATTGTCCAGAATTTTAGGAGCATCCTGTTTCTCAATAATTTTTACTCTCGGGTCCACGACACATATTCACCCCTTTTGCTCAAGCTTTCTGGGAAAATGCTGCAATGGAAAGACAATCAAATCTTTGGGGAATATCTCATCAAGCTATTGGAAACTTCGGCATATTTGCCTGACCTGGATCTCAATAGCGACATCACCCTAGGCACTCAACATTTCACATCAAAAGATCCACTGGAACAGGGTAAGACACAATCACTGTCCTTGTGTTCACCTAACTAATTTATCACCAGGCAGATGGTACCGCGCTCTGGGAGTGTATTTCCAGTTGGCAAAGTCAGATTTCGCAGGAGCACTGCCGTATTTTCAAACAGCATATTCTCTGGCAGAAAGTACTGGATACCCTACCATTGTTGGCTTCCATGCTTTGGTGGGCATATGTGGCAATCTTATTATCACCGGAAAGCCCTTGAGTGCACTCACACATGCCAAGGAGGCATATAGATATGCTGAGCACATAGGGGACATCTTTGGACAATCTTTGTCTCTCCGCCTTCAAGGAGAAAGTCACACATATTTGGCAAACTATAGGCATGCTCAACATCTTCTGCAAAAATCCACACACATCCTGGCTACTCTCGGTCACCAAAAGAGTAGATTGAATCTTTGATCCTAAATCTCCAGGCTGAGATACACCTCGTGAAATCTGAGTATTTGGAATCGCGCAAGCTGCAAGTAGCCATTGCATCCAGCTGCCAGGCAACTTCATATCATGGAATCCTGGCAAACTTGAACAGGGCTATCATTGATATTACTACTGGTGTTAGTTCAAAAATCATTCACCAAAATCTAGACATCGCTCAGTCTCATTTGAAGGCATTATATGGGTATCATGCCAGACACCTATGCACTTTCAATGATTATATAACTGCTGAGCTCTGTCTTCGCGATGGGGCTCTTGGGACAGTGAATGCACTGTTTGAAAAATATTTTAAATTGTCTCTGGATATTGATACAGACCTGGCACTCTTATGTGCTGGAAGGCTTGGAGATCTTTCCACTGGCATGAATGTCATCCCAACTACACTCCGATGGACTGGGATCTTCCTTGGGCTCTCATTGAAGTGCAAAAACAAGCGCCAGACAATGCAAGCATTCCGCTGCCTTGGCCAGATTTTTGCTGCCGAAGGTGATGATGAAACAGCACTCAGCCTATTCAATGTTGCTCTCGATGGATTCACATTCATGGATGTCCATCGCTGGCGGGCAGATTGCATGGTTCAAATTGGTGATATACTGAATAATTGGGGAGAGGTCATTAAAGCAATTAAATTGTGGAAGACAGCCAGGCCCTTGTTTGAAAGGTCCTATCAGATGAAGGATGTAATCAAGATTGATACGAAGATAGCAGAGGTTGACTCTGCCATTCTAGCCAAGTATGAGGAACAACTTCAACACCTTTCAGAATTGCATGTACCTGTTAGTGCACTGGAGGAGGCATACATCACTGAGGAGGAGGAGGAGGAAGAGAAAAAAATGGCTCAAGGAAATGACATTTGGGACAAGGGGAGGCATGGAGTGTTGGTTTGAATTGTATTCTGGATATTGGATAGTCAGGGTTCGTGTTTTAATCTTATTGTTCTTTCTCTTCAACTTTCCACAGCTCCACCATATTTGGACAAATACATACCCACCTGTTCTTGGTGTGCACAGCATGCCATGTCCAGATCATAGCCTTTTGTCCACTATGTAGCCTCCCTATTTATTTATTTTACCCACATCAGTGGTGATTAAGTGTGGTCTGAATTGTTCAGGCAAAGTAACTACCATTCCCTCACTGATGCAGCCTCAAATAATTCAAATATCCACCAAACTCAACAGTGTGCTTCATATTTATACAGAGGTATAAGCAGCATGTTTATTTTGTTTCATTTATTCTATTTTATGATCATGCCAGAAGATCTGGAGTGAGGAATAAATGGACTGAATAAAACTCAGGAGGTGGCGGATCTCCATTTTTTTGACTGCATGAGAGCATTTTCAAGGGAGAAAAAAAATGGAAATACTGCTTGGTAGCAGGGGTGGTCTTACATTTTCCTCCGATTCCTTGTTAACATTGCATCCGTGTATGAGGAGAAGGTAAGTCATTCAATTTAATTCGGGTTTGAGAGTTTTAGATTTTATCTGTTTTTATTTTATTTCATTTTCCACTTAGCGGCGCAGGCAGGAAGAAATCAACTAAATTGGTGTGCTGTTCTTTCTGCCACGCAAACAATTGAACAAGTTGAATAACATATATATAGACAAGTTGAAAATGGGGAGATAAAAGTTCACTAGCAGAATGGCACACATCTGCTCTTGGTAGTTCATACACCATCAATGGTGTTGCAAGGAGAAGAACATCTATTTAACTCGGATCTGAGCCATTCAAATCTCGAAGACAGAAAATGCAGGGATTAAAGTTCACTAGCAGAATGGCACACATCTGCTCTTGGTAGTTCATACCATCAATGGTGTTACAAAAGAACTTTTGTTTGACTCGGATCTGAGCCATTCAAATCTCAAAGACATCCACATTTTTTTTGAGGGGGAAGCCCAAATAACCGGGATTGGAGAAACATGTACTTACCAAGATCTTGTCCACAAGAAATAGAATTTGTGAAGAGATCTTCTCTCAGTCTCGTGATAAGTGTATGAATTGTGATACAGGTTCATGTGTAAGATAACTTGAGGTGGATATATGGAGGACTTGGTCCTGCGCCTCTTCCCATAATCCTGTGCTTTTTATCTATTTTCCAAGAGAAAATCACTCGTTCAACTTGGGTCTAAGGTATCCGGGTTTTTTTTGTTATGTTTTGGTCAGCAGAATGGAGTGCAATATATGCAAGTTCCGTTGTAGGGTACCGGTAGCAGCATGCATCCCAGATTTATTTATTTATTTAATTGAACCAGCTGCGGGTGGTTATTATATAATATATTTTATCTGGCAATAAGCATCGAGGTGGAGCCTTTTCTTTTGCATGGAAGTATTGAGAAGAGTCGTATGCAGACAAAAGTAAAATGCATGCTAATTTGGTAGCAAGGATACTGTGTCTACTCTCACTGTGCATTGAATATTTCGTGGATTCAAGGAGAATCACCCTTCGATCGGATCTGAGCCATTACACCTCACTCGGTGTGTCAGAATCTTTGCTCGGCTTTGGGAGCTGCAGTGGAGGCCACACTGTCTTCGGGGAGTGTGAGGCCACACTGTCTTCGGGGTGATTTTCAATTTAAGTTGTTATTATTCTTATATCTGGGAATATCCATTCAGGTGTTCCTTTCGTGCAGAGTTCAAAGACTCGAATTTATACAAAGTAAAATTTATAAAGAAGTGGACATAATGCTTGGCTGTAGCACTATCATGCGTCTCCTCTGCATGTTGAACCTGGTCTGGAAGGGGAAGGTCACCCATTCGACTCGGGTCTGTATAGTCCTGCACCTTCTGCAATAGCACGCAAATGACGGTTGTGCTCAGTGCAGACATTATCACTCATTGGGAGAGGAAAATATTTTGACTTCACTTTTTTTGCCACATCACCACAGGCTCGGCCTACTGAAGAGGCAGTTTGTGATCTCAACGAAAAACTGACCATGTCATTGTCGCTAAAAATCCCTGAGAGTCCGGCTCTCTTCTGTTGAAATGGTGCCCTGGCAGGTTTTCCAATGGATTACCATTGTATGAATACCAGGCTGTTGATATACAAAGGATCTGCGACCGTGAGGGAGAGCAAGTCACTACTGGGAAAGGTTCGGGATACCTCCTGGCGCATGAAATGGAGTACGGAATACATTTGTGTCCAGTTTAATGATCCTAACATTCTCTGATTCAGGCTAGGAAAGACAGTTACTATGGTTGTGTTAGTCTGTGGTCATCGAAAACCTGCTCCAAATTCTGGTATTATCCCAATTATCCTGTGACTAGGCCTCCATTTCTTCGAAATTTTCTCACCTCATATTATATCAGTGTTATTACTCCTTCTGTCGGAATTCTTCAACACTGGAAACCAGAATTTCTGAAATTTGTGGGGCCAAACATAAAAGTCCTTCTGTATCACGGAAACAATCGGAATAAGCAAGGTAAACCGAGTTGGGCATTTTTCTTGTAATGCATCTAGACTCATTTTTTTTCCCTAATCGGGGATTCTATTATATAGCTTACAACCGTCGCCGAAGTTCACAATCAATATGCAGCCTTCAATGATGAGAATAATTTGGCTGCGCTCCACAACTATCCGTTCTACAACGGACAATTCCACAGAGTGATAATAGGTATGCGGGATGTTGCATTATCATGTTCATTGACCGACTCTGCAAGCACCGTGGCATGTCTTGCACTTCAAAAAGCCCACTTGGTACTTCTTACTGGAACTCCGGCACAAGTGGCCACTTTTATTGTCCGACCTTCCACAACTTTCACTTACTATCGATAAACTCAGAGGCCTGGCTCCTCTTCTGGACTTCATCGGGGTCACCAGCCACGGGTTGGGCGTTCTCAAATATAATGACACATCCCAAAGAGAAAAAAAAAACTTTTGGAAGGGCAGGAAGGCACAGTGCGCCAGGTTCGAACCCCGATCAATCTGCATTGATGCGCCATCAAGCAACTGCTGCACGGACATTTATTTTCATTCCCCGCTCTCTGGCTACCTATATGAGTAAGAAAAAAGGCTAAAGTGCACAATGCACCTTTCTAAATCAATAGAACAGTTTTGTTATGCCCCAGTCCTGCACGCTACAGTACATATTTAAAATTTCTGAGTTTAATGTAGACACTGTTCTGAATGTCCAGTAATACAGGCAGAGCCGTCTGTCTATTTAGAAGTTGCTTTGGGGTCAAATTTGTGCATATCCGTAGGCAGAGACGCCAAGTAACACAAACATTCACTCACGGTCTTGTAATGTGGCCCAAAAATTGTGACTAATGTTATAGCACATGTAGATACACATTAAATTATTTTGTATGCTGACTTTGAGCCTGAGAACACCCAAGAGGCTGAGGAATGAAAGGAAATGTCCGTGAGGCAGGTTATTTGATGGCGCATCAATGCAAATTGATCGCGCGCACCAGGGTTCGAATCTGGCGCACTGCGCTTCCCGCCCTTGCAAAAGTTTTTATTTATTTTTGGGATATGTCATTATATTTGAAAACAGCAAATAATCATGTCATCACTGAACTTTATGGACACGGAGAAGTGCGGCTGATTAAGCTTCTTGTGGTCCGAATTTTTTGGCCCGATACTAGTGTCTGTGGGTGAAAAATAAATAATTATAATAAATAATAATAGTAGGGGAGTTCACGGTAGGGCCGATTTTCGCGTTTGTGAATAAATATATTCATTTGATGGGACGAATAAAATCGTCGTTTGTGGAATAAATGCGTGATCACCCCGTTTGAATCTCAGGATATATTTCTATAGCATTAATTTCACCTGCCAGGCATACAGACCTCACAAAACACCTTATTTTTGCCATCTAGTCATCTGACAGACCCTATATCAGTTAAACAATAATTTGGTTCAGGGAGTATTATTTCTATTTTTTTGATGGGAGGCCGGTACTGTTGCAGGCGATGAGCAGGAGAGGTGGGATGATGGGTGAGATGAGGCGGAATGATGGGTGAGATGATGGGTGGGATGAGGCAGGATGATGGGCAGGAGAGGCGGGATGATGGGCGTGGCCGGCTTACTTACTCAAGCAGGTATATATATTCCAATGTTTATTCCACAAACAAGATTCAATCTTGTTTGTGGAATAAACATTTTTTGTGAAAATAATGGTCCCATCACTTAATTATTTTTATTCATAAACGACAAAATAATGCCTAGCGTGAACTCCCCTAGTATCTTCTCCCCACTACATCCTCTATATTTACCTCTTATTTATGCAGTTTTGGCGAAGTGGTTGTGGTGGTATGTATTATTCTTACTTGTCGTCGTCGGTTTGAGCCATGCTGGGTGAAGTTCTTTTTTTGACATTTCTTTTTTTACATCTCTTGTCTTCCCGTTCCTGCTGAATTCAATGGCCAATAATTACAGGTTTCGAACTCCCATACTAGATACACAATGTCAAATCAGATATAAATTATTCCCAGGCTACATAGCAGTGTTTCAAAGGTGTCTTGGAATTGCGACCTCTGCATGTTGCAAGTCCACAATCTCGGCACGGATTAGAACATAATCCCGACTTCTTTCTGCCGTTACATTGTTCTCTCCCACATTTAGCACAGCTGCGAGGCTTTCTGGTCTTCTTTTCTGCAGGTTGAGGCAATTTATCTCCAGCCCGCTTGCGCGAGAGCTGCTGCATGTGGTCCTGTATAGGCATGGATGCCTCGTTTATTGGCCGAGTTAACATGCTTGCAATTGGTTGTGATGGTGCAGTAGAAAATGAAGACAATGCAGGATGGGAGGATTGCTGGGGACGGTGTGGATAGTTATTTGAAGTTGGTGGGTCATGTGGATAATCGAATGAGGGTAGCGGAAGTAAGCCTTTGGACACTGACAAGATCCGGAGAGCTGGGTGCTGTTGGGGCACAGGCAGTGCAAGCAACGAGCGCTGAGGGTCTCGAACTTGATTTAAGATGGGCCCTTGCACCGGTGCAGACATTGAAAGAGTTTGTCTCATGTCAATATTTGTCTTCCAGTCGGAATAATAAGTGCTGAGGTGCTCCATGACCTGAGAATAAATTTAAAACTAGGTTAGGGAATATGAAGAGAGCCGAACCTTATATGCCAACTCATCATTGGGGCTATATTCGGTCATGCGATTCCATATTTTGACCGCTTGTTTCCAGTTGGGACCAGTTGAAGTCGAGTTGAAGGCAGATTCAGTTGCCATGAAGTGGCTGAAGAGCTGCTTCTCTGAAATTGTGTGAACTGGAAGGACTGGTTTACGCGTGCCTTGACGTGAAGCCAAAAATGATGCCGTTGTTTGGAGTCTGTTGCTGAATTAAATGTGCCCATACCAGCATCAAGGCAAACATTTAAGGGGATGGGAAGAACACCAGAGACTTCAGTGGTGGGGGTATAGAGGTTGCCATTGACCCAATTTGGGACTGGTGCACAGCTTTCAGGTACAAGATTGTCGACCAGTGACTGCATCTCAAGAATTTGGTTTGTGAGCCAAATGCAATCATGTCCACGGTAACGGGAACCAGTGCTATTAAAAGTCCCCACCTGAATTCAATATATCATGTGTCCGAGAATCAAAAAAATATGTATCACTGCATACCAGAAGATTATGACGCAAAATAAAATCTTGAATGCAAGCTAGAAGATGTCAAATTGAAACTCCAGATGTGGGCAGCCGACTGAGAAGATGGCTGTGGACTCCCCCCTCGGGATGATTTGTTCCCCTGTAGCAGCCATAAACTGGTAACCCACCCGCCTTTGCATCTGCTCCAAGAACATAATATAAAGCAATCCCAGGAGGGTCCGAGACGTAACCATTCCGAATCAGTTCAAGAACATTCTTTGCTGTCTTCCACGCTGCAACATTGAAAAGTGGTGCCTTTGTTCTGGAGTCCTCCAGCGGACCATAAGTGTGAAAAACAGCCTCAACGACAGGATAAAGTTCCCCAGCAGGAGGGATGGATCTTTTGCAGTGTCGTCAAAGCCATTTTGCCTTCTTGCGAAGCAGGTAGGTCCATGTCTGCGGAGGATTTTGTTTTTCAGCCCATGCAGTGATGCGGTGTTTGTCATCTCTGTCATGGATAAATAATGCATCACGCAGAGCTTGAACAAAATCAAGCCGAAGTCCATGAGCCCTGGAGATGTAGAACATATTGAAGACGTGAAAGGCGTCTTTAAGAACCCGACTTCGAATAACAGTAGGACTGCCCACCACCACCACCACATCTTCAGTCGGATTAGGGCGCAAAATTTCAATGCCTTCTGCAGAGCTGGCCTGATTGGTTACATGTGGGTTGAGCCCGATTGAGGAATTATCCGGGACATCGAATCCATCCAAGAGAAGGTGTCCAATATCACCTTCTTCAAGTTCAACATCTTCCAGGACAGGATCCACAGGATCAATTGGTGTATCACTTGATTCAATCTCGATTCGGGGGTGTAATTCGGAACTTATGGGACTTGAGGCCGCTGTAGCGGTGCGAAGGTGTGATCTGAGGCAGACCAGATCAAATGGTGTGTCACCAAATGAAGAAAGGAATCGTTTATTGTGTGTGGTGATAAGTGCACCGGGCACAATGACACTGTTGACATGTTCGTGTCGACGTGATGTTGATTTCGTCGAATTTAGCTGCTGTCGAGAGGGTGGAAATATGGCCACGAGCAATAACACGATTTTTGTCGCTGCTATACAAAGACACCATTGTCCCAGAAGCCGGATGATCGGGAAGAGTGTGGGGCACAGGAATTTTATCCAGTGAGTGATAGAGGGATAGAGAGGCCCATGCATCTGTTGCTGCGTAGTGAATCTGTGCCTCACTCAGAGTCTCATCTTCCCATGAAGTATTGACTCGAGCTGCAACATTCTTTGGTAGGTGTTTCCCCAGAATGGAGGCACAAAGATCTGCAAGACCCACTCGTGCAGTTGGTGCCTGCTCACGATCCTTTGCAAATTTGGCTAAGTCAAGTCCTCCAACAAATGGGGTTTTTGAATCGCAGGCTAGCTCCAAATAGCGCAAGTCAGCGCTTACCAGCCGTCCAACCTTGAGGATGCAGGGGTTCTCCAGGAGAAGTTTGAGCTTTGATGGAAGGGATTTTGCTGCTATCATGGATCCGACCTGTAATGAGTGAGATACAGCAGGATTGCAATTAATTATTCAATACCTGTAAGACATATACACGTCGCTCAAAGGCGATTTGTATGACTGCAGTTTCACCATGACTACGCACGTGTCCCTGTGCAGAGACATCTACGTTCCATTCTGAATCGAACCCAACAGCAATTGATGTTCCGGAAATACCGTCATGAGGCAAAGAATCCAGGATTGTGCGAATTGAATCGTCAATGGAGGCTGGTGTCTTGCGGACAAAGACTTGAACATCGTCTGGAAGCTCAAAGAGCGGAAGGTTCGAGTATTTTTCAATGGGGACAAGATCCTGGAGAAGCGAAGGAAAACATTTTTCCAAAAGAATTTGTCCACCATGTTGTCAGTGTATGCAAGTTTCGGTTGGGAGTGGCCATATAAATCAAGTGATTCTCGGACCTGGGTGAGAGCAAGCTCAAACTGTGAATGTGCTTTGGTTGGAACAAGGATGAACACCCGGATTTCACCCTTCTGATTTGTCATGATAAGGGTACCACAAAAGACTTGCACACCATTGAGTCTTGCAACATGTTTGGTAAGCTGAGAGTAATAGATTGAGTATAATCAATACATTGGATAATCAAGCTGGAACTACCTTGTGGCTATGATCCAATGCACAAATCTCATTGGTGAGGAGCGCTCGGTGCTGGTTGAAGTCTTGATCATGCTCCTCAATAAAATCATCATACATGTCCCGGAGCCACTGAGCACTTGGAATAAATCCGTGGTAGCCATCATCAGAAGGATCTTCGAATGGCAAAAATGCCTTGAATGTCTGTTGTCGCCAATTGGAAATACTATGGCCCCAAGCAATGGACTGCAAGTACTGAAGTTGAAGTTTGTCATAGCGCTGTAGGTGGCGCATTCGAACCGCATCTGAAAATTGTTTTGCACCCATTCCATTCTGAAAGCAAGAACGCATGTAACCAAAGGTTGCATGAGAAATTGCGCTCCGATGGCTGAGTCTGGCTGGAAATTCAGCAGCTAGAGCTGGCGGGAGTTTGGAAAGAATCCGACTGTCCCAGCTACGGAAGGTTACTGTAGCTTTACCAGCACTTGAAGTACACTTGGTGCACTTGTAGCGATAACCAATCATCCAGAATGACTGAAACATATCAAAGCAGCGGCGTGGGCGTTCAATAAGGCCATGATGCTGAAGTCCGTGGTTGCATAGGGGGCAGGAAATGTTCCTATGTAACCGTTCTGGATCCCAGAGGAAGAAGCGAGGATTGTAAATTTTCTCGGGGGATATCTGAGCTTTCTGCAAAAGAAAGTATGTCGGCTCTTGAGGAAACCAAAAGATTTATGTGAAGAATAAAGGGCTGGGGCTTCTTTGACTTTCTCGTCGAATGCATGTTTCAACCATGAAGGTAATTGTTGACGTGGAGGACCTAACTTTGAAGATGTGTCTCCATTTGAATCTTCGTCAGGGAGGCCTTCATTCCCATGGCCTAAGCCATCTCCCATGACAAACCCATCATCTTCCTCATCGTCCAAAATTAAGTTCCGATCATCGCTGCTAATTGTGGGCTTGCCGGTACGCGGAGATCCAGTTTCTGGCTCAGAGGATGGCAAGCTGGTCTCATTAATCGGTGTCTTGAGTACCGGTGGCACTGGAGCTGCAGGAAGAGCAGGGGCATGAGACTGTATGGTGGGGGCTAGAAAAAGCGGAGCAAGCACAGAAGTCGACGCAGCCAGTGGAGTGCTATGAGCTGAGGTCTCAGCGACTGTCTGAAATAAAATAAGCCTTGTCCCTTAAATATAGAGCCCCTGGAAACATACAGAGAGCGAATCAAGAGACCTCTGCTTTTTCTCTGCAGCAATTTCTAACTCCCGGGCACGAAAATTGGCAGCACGTTGCGCCTCCGCAAGCTGCTTTGAACCAGATCCCCGCGGCCGTCCAACAGGCCGCTTTTCCTTTCCATCCAAGCCTTTCTCTTTTTGGACTTTATTTAGTGAGCCTTTGGGTCGACCAGGACCACGTGGGGCAGAAAGATGAGCAGATGATACCATGACTGTACTCTGTTGTGAAAATAAGGATCCTGCAGGAGGCAAAGAAGGAACAGTGGATGGCTGCTGTACTTCTGGTGCATTACTGGAATCCCTGTTGGCATGGGGTCTACAAGGCTTGAGCAATTGAAATCCCCCCCCAAAGAGAAAAACTGACTCATCCGGAGTCTCAATAGCATTTGAATCCCCGGCGAGAGCGACATCATATGGGAAATCTTCATATTCAAGCCACAGGGCATCGTCATCAGGGTCATCTTGCATATTCCTGATGCCTTGAATATCTGAAGAGACGGTATTTGGATCCACTTACTGCTTTGACAGCGTGAAAACCTGTGTCAAGTTCTATGAGTGGCTTGTGAATCAATTGAAGGGCTAGAAAATGGGATTTCACCTACCTGTAGGGTTCAGAGTGTTTGTGTCCCAGGATACGTTCCGTGAGAAGGACTGCGCACGAGGATAAGAGAAAGGGCGCCGTGTCACATGCGTTACATTCACGATTGATATGCGACATGGCGCGTTTGGCGGCTCCATTTGGGTAAAGTTGTTACATATTCTACTACTCTTTCTACTACTCTTTAAGAAGCCTATAATTATTTTTCAACTTAAAGATTAATTTTACCAGAGTCCTATAGTTTGTATTCTCCCATACTGACTTCCTTATATTCATGGTATCAGCGGTGGCAGGATGGCGCGATGGCGAGACTTAACGAGCCCCTGAGGTGGCTGTGTTGATAAGCATAAATGATCCGATCAACACGTGAAAAATTACATAATAATTGCAATCTGCAATCTAGTATCCCCCACTGACACGAGTATCGCGCCAATTTTTTCACCATAATTTTCGATTCGACCTGTTCCCGCTAAAACACATTTCCAAGAAAGAAAATCAGAAATGGTGTGTTGTGTGTGTGTGCCAAAATACAAATTTATTTCATGTCTTCTGCTGCTTCTCCCTCCCCAAATAGTATGTAGGCTAGTACATAGACGATAGAACGTACCAATAATGTAAGATATGGGATGTAGGGTGGATTATTTATATATTGCTACGAAACAACCGTACAATGAATGGATTGGATGGAACGAGAAAAAAAGATGCCAATGACGTGTGCGAATGGAATGAATCTAATGCATAGTGATGGATGCCAATGCAGGAAGTTGAAACGAGAGGATGCAGTAGCGAGCTGAGGGAATGATGGATGGATGAATGCGTGTGCTAATGTGCAGATGGATGTATGCGAAAGAAAGAAGGAAAGTTATGCGACGGAGAAGGAAAGAAAGAGAGATACGTGAATGAATACGTGAGTATGTGGTAGAACGGATGGATTATGAGATACGAACGGCGTGGTCGTAAAGGTCAATCAATACATGTCGGTGTCGGTGGAACGGGAGGACAGTGGAACGACGGGGTAACTCACGAGTAGAACGTAAAACGGCGGAGTAACCCGCCCATCGGTGGCTCAATACACATACGCATACTCGCTCACCCCCCGCCAGGCCTGCGTTCGCAAACACGGCGCGGCGCGGCATCGGCGCCTGCGCGAACGGGGCGAGCTAAGGGAGCGTGTGCGAGTGTGCGCGGGCGGCGCAAGGCCGTGCGAGGGGACCAGCGGGGCATGCGACGGAACCACTTTCCCCACCCCCGGACTCCACCGCTCCAAGTCCGCAAAGCGCGGCAGCCGTGGCGGCGTCCACTGCCCGTGCCCGGCCGCCGCGTACGTGGTACGCGGGGGCGTCCACTGCGTCGTCGTGCATGCATGCGGGGCGGCGTGCCGCTGGTGCTGGTGTGACGTGTGTTGCGGCATATGCTGTTGGTGCTGTGTGCTGCTGCTGGTGCGCCTGTTGCTGGTGTTGCTGCGTCGTGCACTGCATCGAGGGCGTCCACTGCTGCTGCTGCCCCCCACCCTGATACACCCCCGCCTGCTGCGCCGCACCCTGATGCCTCGGCGGCGACCACCTCCCACCCGCACAGGCGACGTCCGCGGCTCTGTACGCCCCACCGCCCCGCGTACCCTCCTCCTACGCACCCGTACTGACTGCGACTGCTGCTGCGGCCGGTACGCATGCGCGGAGGGTTCGGGGAGCGGCGCGGCAGGGACGATGCGCAGCCTGCGCATCCTTTACGCCTGCTCCACGGCCCAGGCGAGCGGGTCGCCGCTGCTGGGGTCGTGCTGGGCGTGATGGTCGGCGCGCTGCGGCGCGGCGGGATGGTCGCGGGCTTTGGAGGACACAGGCACATACGTCAGCTCCGCATCCCTCTCATCCGATTCGCGCCCGTTGTCCGACGCGGCTGACGCGGGCGAAGAGAGGTACACCATCGGTCGGTGCGCGCGGGGCTGCGCGAAGTCGGCGGCAGCGGGGGTGTGTCGCATCGCGAAGTCGGTGGTGCGCTCCGTGTAGGCCTGGGCGTCGTCTCCCTCCTCCTCACCCTCTGAATCCGACTCCGAAGTCGACTCCTCCGAGGCGGAGCACAACTCGGACGTGGCGGAGCCCGAGGATGTGGACGCGGACGACACGGGCGACGGCACGAGGGTGTAGAAGTAAAGGTCCTGCAGTGAAAAAACGCATGTCAGTATTCGCAAACATAAGAGGCGGAGGCGGAGAACGAGAAAAGAAAAAGAAAACCCACCTGCTGCCCTGCGCCTGCCTGCCCAGGTGCGTGCGCGGCGTCGCGCCCAGCGTCGTGTATTGCGGCGTCGTTGCGTATTGCGGCGTCGGCGAGGAGGCGCCGGGGGCGTACGTGGTCGTGCTGCTTCCCAGGGTGTACTGCGCTGTCGCCGGTCGTGGGGTAAGAGGTGGAAGATGGATTATATGTCACAAGGACGGACGATGGCGTAGGACGGAGAAGGTGTTCGATGGGGTGAGGAGGAACGGCGGGCGCTGTACGCCGGCGGGAGCCATTGTGGTAGTTTATCGGGTGAGGCCGGTGTTGGAGGCGGAGTCGTCGGTTGAGGGAAGGAGATCCCGTGCGCCGCCGTGGAGGTAAGGGGCGAGTGGGATGTGATGCGCAACTGATGGTTCGTTGTGACGGCGTTACGCGCGTTATGGCATGTTCTAATGCCGACGATGGAAGTCAACGTGAGTAGTTCTTTTTTGCCAAACTACCCCGACTTGCGTGAATTATGGAGCAATCTGAGCTGTGCAAATCCCCTCCCCCATTCCTCTTTTTTTCTTCTCGACCTTGTGCCGTAAGACAATTCCCGCTTCCTTCTCTCAGGAACCCGTCGTATGTGGCTATTTCCCTTCCCTTCAGCGGGCCTCCAACATTCTGGATATTAACACCAGTTGATAACTCTGAAGAAGATCTTGCCTGTATTTGTTTTTCTCAGACTCTCCTACTCCGCCTGCGCATAGGCGCAGTTCTTTCAGAATATAAGTGCCCGAAGCCACGGATGTGCTCAGCTTTCCTGGTAATCTCGGTACCTGTGGTTTCTGATGCCAGAGTATTGTCCAGATTTGAGTGTGGATCATTCATTACCATATTTCAGCTCCCCAGCATGCCCATGTTTCTTAGTTTACAATATGCTCAACTCTAAGTACTACTTTCCTTTAATTTTCAATATGTATTATAGGGAATGTCATGCAATTGCAAGGCAATGCAGCAATGCTCCGAAAGTTGCGGTTCCTAATTGCTGTGGTTACAGGAACAATCATTGGACAATGCAGTGAGGGTGGGTTGGGTGGCAAACTTGAAGATCATTCATGCTGTTGCAAATTGATTTCGGGAACGGAAAATCATCTCTTTTTCTATTCTGGGTCTTGGCAGTGCTCTGTTGCGGGTCGCTGTAGGTGGCACACTGAGGTGAGATGGGATCCTTCTGCTGTGATCCCATCTCCTGCAAGAAGCTAAGCCCGCAGATACCATGGAGCATCTGTGGATTTCCACCTGGTAGCGTCACACATTTACCGTTGCTCCCCTGTCAACTGGGTTCTTAAATTTGGGGTGGAATGCCAATGTTTGTAATGATGGAATGGAGATTCACCAGGATTCAAGAAGGTTTCTCACTTTTGTTGATGACATTCCATTTAAAACATACGGTTTATTTTCGGTGCGGAACATCAACAGATACATATATCTGCACGTATGATGTGATGCTGGGAATGTATGTGGAAGTATTTGTGGGAAGAACACAGCAAAAGATATATAAGCCCAGCTGAAGAACACACCTCCCATCATCAATGCCCACCATGCCTACCGCAGTGAACTTCAAGAATCTTCTCGAATATATCACCCTGGCAGCAACTACTGCACAAAACATTGCAGAAACTACTAAAGTGCCTTTCCTTGGCTCAGCTGCTGCCTTGTGCTTGTCAATTACCAAGTCTGTTCAGGTAAGCCGATCCTTCTGGCTATTGACACAATATTTAGCCCCTTCCAAAAATAGACCATCAGATCAAACAAGGAAGAATATGTCGAAATTCTGGGGCACATTCATGAGATCCTGTGCATCATTGTCCAGCTTGATTCAACTTCAGAAATCAGGGGTGTCCTTCCAACAGCACTCCTGTATGACCTTGCAAAATTCACAGAGTGAGTCTCATTTGATGATGACATTGTATTCATTTTATATTTCACACCAGGTCACTTGAAAAGGTGTTCACGGTTCTGAATGGGCAACAAAAAGGCACTCTAGGAAAAATAAAGGGATTTTTCAGACAGCCTGAGGCTGGAGAAAAATTGGAAACATGCAAGCAAGAGCTCAATCGGATGGTTGGATTATTCAAGGTATATCAGATGAAATGTGTTTCAGTGCACATTCAAATCATTTGCAGGCTCAAGTTACAGGTTCAACCTTGTCTCAAATGGGGCAAATGAAAAAGGATGCCAAGGAACAACATGAAGAGCTTGTTGCCCTTTTGGAGAAAGACTCTACCCTCACTGGATCTGATTGCTCCTCAGTGAGTAGCAAAGTATGACCATTTAAATGTGCAGCTCATGGTTGTTAGATGGCAGGAACTCTTCCAAGTTTGAAGAATAATAGGTGAGCCAAACCTGCAAACACCATCAATCTTACTAAAGGTCTTGAACAGCTCAGGATCCTTTGGTCTACTTCCACCCTGCCCCAAAATCTTCAATGGCCGTGAATCAGAGCTCCAGGATGTGGTGAAGATTCTCATGCAGGATTCTGCCCACATTGCTATTCTTGGTGCAGGAGGCATGGGAAAGACGAGCCTTGCCACAGCAGCCCTCCATAATCCACAAGTGGAAGCCAAGTATTCAGATCGATACTTCGTTCCATGCCATTCGAGCCCCACTTGCACTGAGCTGGCAGCAACAATTGCAGATCATATTGGGTTGGAGAAGGGCTCAAACCTGCCAAAAAAAATTGCCCATTATTTTGCCCATGCTCCCCCTTCCCTTCTGGTCTTAGATAATCTGGAAACCCCATGGGAAGCCCTTTCAGCTCGCTCTGAAGTTGAAGAGTTTCTATCGCTTCTGACTGATGCCCCCCACTTGGGCCTCATGGTGAGTAATGTTTGCGAGTTTATAAAATTATACCTTGAACTTCCTGTAGATCACCCTGAGAGGTGCTGAGCACCCAAGGAAAGTCAAATGGACCCGCCCCTTCCTGGCCCCTCTCAGGCCACTTTCCAATGTGGCCGCTCGGCAGACCTTCATTGAGGTTGCTGATGAAGGCCATGATGATGCTAGCATCAATGAGCTCCTTGAACTGACAGGGAATCTTCCACTGGCAGTCAGCCTCATTGCAAGTGTTGCTGATTCTGAGGGATGTGCCAAGGCACTTTCTCGTTGGAAATTGGAAAGTACTCGGATGCTTTCTGATGGGTATGACCAGAGATCAAGCCTGGATATATCCATCATGTTGTCATACACCAGCTCTCGTATGACCCCAGGTGCTCAGGAGTTGCTCAGTCTTCTGTCCATGCTACCAGATGGGCTTGTAGATGCTGATTTGGTGCAGGCCAAACTGCCAATCCCTGATATTCTCTCTTGCAAGGCTACTCTGATTCAAACAGCCCTTGCCTTTGTTGCACAGGATCAATGCCTCAAAGTCCTGGTTCCTATCCGAGAACATATCCTTAGCATTCATCCTCCTGCAGATGCCTTGAAGCTGAAGCTACGGGAACACTTCCATCAAATTCTTGATCTTTGGCACCAATTCAAGGATCTCAATGTAACAGATATACTCCCTCAAATTTCAGGAAATTTGGGCAACTTCAACACTGTTCTCCATGATGGGCTTAAACCAGAGGGGCCTGATATTGTCCAGAATTTGAGGAGCATCCTGTTTCTCAATAGGTTTTATGATCGGGTCCACGACACATATTCACCCCTTTTGCTCCAGCTTTCTGGGCAAATGCTGCATTGGAAAGACAATCAAATCTTTGGGGAATATCTCATTGAGCTATTGGAAACTTCGCAATATTTGCCTGACCTGTATCTCAATAGTGACATCACCCTAGGCACTCAACATTTCACATCAAAAGATCCACTGGAACAGAGTAAGACACAATCATGGTCCTTGTGTTCACCTAACTAATTTATCACCAGGCAGATGGTACCGTGCTCTGGGATTGTATTTCCGGTTTGCAAAGTCAGATTTAGCAGGAGCCCTGCAGTATTTTCAAACAGCATATTCTCTGGCAGAAAGTACTGGATACCCTACCATTGTTGGCTACCATGCTTTGGCCAGCATATGTGACATTCTTCTTAGCACTGGAAAGCCCTTGAGTGCACTCACACATGCCAAGGAGGCATATAGATATGCTGAGCATATAGGGAACATCCGTGGACAAGCTTGGTCTCTCCACCTTCAAGGAACAAGTCACATATATTTGGCAAACTATCGGCATGCCCAACATCTTCTGCAAAAATCCAGACATATCCTGGCTACTCTCGGTCAACAACAAAGTGTATTGAATCTTTCCATCCTAAATCTCCAGGCTGAGATACACCTTGTGAAATCTGAGTATTTGGAATCGTGCAAGCTGCAAGTAGCCATTGCATCCAGCTGCCAGGCAACTTCATACTATACCATCCTGGCAAACTTGAACAATGCTTTCCTTGATATTACGACTGGTGCTGACTCAAAAATCATTCACCAAAATCTAGACATGGCTCAGTCTCATTTGAAGGCATTGTATGGGTCCATTGGCAGACACCTATGCACTTACAGTGATTATATAGCTGCTGAGCTCTGTCTTCGCGATGGGGCTCTTAGGACTGTGAATGCACTGTATGAACAATGTTTTGCCTCATCTCTGGATTTCCTGGACCTGGAACTCCTATGTGCTGAAAGGCTTGGAGATCTTTCCACCGGTATGAATGGCATTCCAACTACACTGCGATGGACCGGAATCTTCCTTGGACTGGCATTGAAGCACAAGGACCAGCGCCAGACAATGCAAGCATTCCGATGCCTTGGCCAGATTTTTTCTGCCAAAGGTGATGATGAAACAGCACTCAGCTTATTCAATGTTGCTCTTGATGGATTCACATTCATGGATGTCCATCGCTGGCAGGCAGATTGCATGGTTCGAATTGGTGATATACTGAACAATCGGGGAGAGGTCATTAAAGCAATTGAATTGTGGAAGACAGCCAGGCCCTTGTTTGAAAGGTCCTCTCAGTTGAAGGAGGTAATCAAGATTGATACAAAGATAGCAGAGGTTGACTCTGCCATTCTGGCCAAGTATGAGGAACAACTTCAACACCTTTCAGAATTGCATGCACCTGTTAGTGCACTGGAGGAGGCATACATCACTGAGAAGGAGGAGAAGGAGGAGGAAGAGGAAGAGGAAGAGAACAAATTGGCTCAAGGAAGTGACATTTGGGACAAGGGGAAGCATGGACTGTTGGTTTGAATTGTGGTCTGGGTCTAGAATAATCAGTGTAGTCTTGTTGTTCTTTCGCTTCAACTTTCCACAGCTCCACCCTTATTTGGACAAATATATACCCACCTGTTCTTGGTGTGCATAGCATGCCATGTCCAGATAATAGCCTTTTGTCCAGTATGTAGCCTGCCTATTTATTTATTTTAGTCTGAATTGCGAAGGCAAAGTAACTACCATTCCCTCACTGATGCAGCCTCAAATAATTCAAATATCCACCAAACTCAACAGTGTGCTTCATATTTATACAGAGGTATAAGCAGCATGTTTATTTTGTTTTATTTATTCTATTTTGTGATCATGCCAGAAGATCTGGAGTGAGGAATAAATAGACTGAATAAAACTTGGGAAGCAGCGGATCTCCATTTTTTTTCGAAGGTTTGCAGTCAGCAATAAGTTGCAGATGGTCTAAATGCATTGCAGACTGCATGAGAGCACTTTCAAGGGAGAAAAAAAATGGAAATAATGTTTGGTAGTGGGGATGGTCTTACATTTTCCTCCGATTCCTTGGTAACATCGCATCCGCGTATGAGGAGAAGGTAAGTCATTCAATTTAATTCGGGTTTGAGAGTTTTAGGTTTTATCTGTTTTTATTTTATTTCATTTTCCACTTGGCAGCGCAGGCAGGAAGAAATCAACTAAATTGGTGTGCTGTTCTTTCTGCCACGCAAACAATTGAACAAGTTGAATAACATATATATATACAAGTTGAAAATGGGGAGACTAAAGTTCACTAGTAGAATGGCACACATCTGCTCTTGGTAGTTCATACACCATCAATGGTGTTGCAAGGAGAAGAACATCTGTTTGACTCGGATCTGAGCCATTCAAATCTTGAAGACAGAAAATGCGGAGATTAAAGTTCACTAGCAGAATGGCACACATCTGCTCTTGGTAGTTCATATACCATCAATGATGTTACAAAAGAACTTTTGTTTGATTCGGATCTGAGCCATTCAAATCTCAAAGACATCCACATTTTTTTTGAGGGGGAAGCCCGAATAACCGGGATTGAACTGCAGCAGACAACCATTGCATCGGAGCAGGCAAAACATCGGTGCGAGATCAAGCAAGTTTCTGCGGTGGCGGTGCGTTGCGTCTCCCGTCCCCTCAGTCAGGATTCCTACTAATGTTTCCTGTGCAGGACACCCTCCTTTTTAACTCTCGGCTCACAGTTTTTCTGGCTCGCCCCTGACGTGTTGGCTGCCCCCCCACCTATGCGTTATGCATAGGTTAAGACCGGGAATCTCTTCCCCCTGCCACTATGATTGACAGGAGCTCTAGAAACAGTCTAGAGTGCTCTATGCAAAACAGCCTAGAGCGCAGTCACCCGTTTGCTCGTAAAGCGTCAAGCCAGGAGAGCACGTAGCCTATCTAATCCCATTGTGTCACCCGACGGCTCGGTTATTTCGGCCTCTACACTTTGGCAATATACACTTTTTCCCACAATAGCAGCGGATGAGCTCAGAATACTTCTGCAGACTGAGTTTCATTGTCTCGAGCGCTCCAAAGGAATAAAAAATAAAAAAGCGCCCAGAGGCATACATACGATCCACGAGCAAGTACAAAAAAAGTAACTCAAGCAATTACAAGAACTCAAAATAATAAATTCTTCAAGTCGCTGGTTCCAAGACGGATCTATTTGGCATTGCTCGGTTGAAGTTCAGGCATGTGAACACGACTAGTGTTGTCACGGCTTGGCTACGGTGATAAGCCGGATTTCAGGCCATGCCTGTAAACACGCATTTTGCGAAATCCTACATCTAGCACAATCATCCATGACTAGACGGCTAGTGCTAGGATCGAGCGCGTAGACGGTGTTAGTGCCTAGATGAGGGCCACGAGGCGATACTCTGCTAGCGATGCTTCATGAGGTTGCTAGCTCAGTTTGACCGGTTAAAGCTAAGTCTATGGGAGAAGCCTAGCCTAGGCGACTTTTCACTATGATACATAACAAGATCTAGGAGGAAACCGATGCAGTAGCCAATGAGTACAAAGCTAGCGACTTTGTTAGGCGTTGATATGAACTAGCTGAGCGACGCAACGAGACACGTGATGTTTCAGTAGCGCAATATGACGGAATCAGGACCCACCGGAGTAGGCGGGGCCGTCGGCTACTACGGGCCGGGAGTTATGACTCGGCAATTGCAGCCGTGATCGGCAATTGCAGCCGCAGATCTAGCACCGGTGATATCCGGACTTTGACAGTAGGAATACGAATCGGACCTAGTAAACGCTGGTGGATGTGCAACATTGCTAGGGCACTGTATCTCAAAGCTTGTAGCTAGGGGATGAATACTCCTTGAGCTAGCTAAGGGATATAGGTCTCGGAAATGGCGGAAGCACTTTCTTATCGCGGAAGAACAGATTTCTCGGTGGCTGCTGATGGAGCAACCATATGGGTCGGGCTGGGGGTTTCATGGATTGGACCAATTATATTCATTTTATTTATATTCTGTTTTGCTTGGCATGTATACCCAAGGCCTAGGCCGCCGTACTTTCATGTGATTATGTATGTAGTTAGTAGTATAAAAGCAAGGGGAGAAGTGGGAGGAGGGCAGCGGATCGTACCCCGGTTAGTGGAGGCAGTAGCTATTCATATAGTGACCCCCTATGTTCTAAAGGCACGCATCTAGCCCACCGTCCATTTGTCCTTCAATAGAAGTTCATTTGCACAACAACACGCACAGAGTGCACTGAGGGATTGAGGGTTTGAGGGTTTCAAGGTTTCATACTCGTTGAGAGTGGCTGATACTCGTTGAGAGTTGGTTTCTACCCGTTGAGGGGCGTGTTGAGCGTTTGGATTCATACTCGTTGAGAGTTGGTTTCATACTCATTGAGAGTCCGCGTGCAGCGTCACAGAACGCATACGCGACACAGAGCAGAGCGGTTAAAAGGACAAGGAGTCGAGGTTGGACTTGGTTGGAAGGATACAAGTGCGAGCTAGCACAATAAACACGCCGGTTAACAGCCGTAAAACACACATACACGTTTCGAGAACATTGGTTAAGAACCTCGTGAAGGTCCATCTGTTCACGGATGGGAATTCTATAGGGGGTTACATCGCAGAGAGCTATTAGCACGACTAGCTAGGCTAGCGCGTTTCTAGTGTACCACGATCCGAAGTCAAGAGAGGATTGGAGCAGAGAAGAGAATACATTCACGGAAGGACTATCATAAAAGCGGCCTAATACTTGGTCCCTACCCCGAACTTTCGATCTTACGGCATACAAGCCGTTCTTTAGGGAGATAGCCAGGAAGTTAGCGTTGGACGCTTCTCCTAGCCGAGCTAGCTATATTTGGTTGTTGGTTTTGTGGAGTGGTAGTGGTTTGACGGTCGTACCCGACATAGTCGCCTCATACACTCCGG
Source organism: Mycena rebaudengoi (assembly GCA_029282285.1). Lineage (NCBI taxonomy): Eukaryota > Fungi > Basidiomycota > Agaricomycetes > Agaricales > Mycenaceae > Mycena > Mycena rebaudengoi. The sequence goes on along the minus strand of JARJCX010000190.1, from coordinate 244,994 downwards.
TTGCAGACAGTGTTCCACTAGGGCACCAGTAGAGCACACCTTCCATTTTATACATTACACTCGGCCCCCGTGGCACGCGTATCAACGGCTAGCTCGGCTCGGCTGTTGATGGCTTCGAAGCCGACACAGCCCGAAGCCAAGCCGAGCCGTGGATAGTCAGCTGGCTTACACGGCTTCGGCTCAGAGCCGGCTCAGCCATGGCTCAGAACACCTTTTCCTTCTACACCGCCGATGCTCACCCTGTCTCACTGTACACATTCTACAACATCACTCAAGGCTCCCTGTCACCTTGGAGGGTTTAACCTGCCTCATCCATGCCCGGCCAGCGGGTTCCAAGCAGCGGCCAGCATTCTAAGTAACTTGGTAGGCTTAGTCATCTTTTGAGTAGTCTTCTGCCATATAGAGCCTCTGCTGCTGTGATCCTTTGTCACCGATCCGTCCCGATCCGCTCCACCTCGCCTGGACGTATCCAACGCGTGTGCTGGCTGTGGCCGCGAGGTTCTCATAGCTCACGCATGGCGCCTTGACGAACATCTCCTGCTGTCGCTGCGCCTCGAGCATCGCATTTGAGAGTGTCGTCGTGCTCATCGTGGCCTTGAGCGTGCGGTCCATGTGCGCGTTCTGCTCCTGCGTGGTGTGCTGCTGCTTTGTCCCCGCAAGCGACGGGTGGTGGAACACCGAGCGGTGCGGCAGGCGCTGTGGGGCTGCCATATGTGCTGTGTCCACCCCAGCGAATACGACGACACGGCCACAACACCCAGATTCACCACCCATGCTCACCACACCCTGCATTCCCCACATCTACACATTTCGGATGCCGTTCTCGCATCTCGCATCGCGGATGGCGCACCTCCAACGACATCTGGCAGATGGGAGCACCTTCATCCATAACAAGATCGACTGCCGGAGCGCACAGCACTTCCAACATGCTCGTGCCGACGTATCGCACACGTTTCACCCCTTTTCAGCCTCAGGACGTCGTATCCGCACGGACTTTGGATGGATTAGGAAGGTAGCAGTTTGTCGGGCATCGCGTCCCAACAACTTTTGGGCCCGAAAAGGCAACTTCCTCCGATGAGCACCATAACTCGGTGGGATGAAACAGGGCGCAAGCACACCGCCATGGGGCTAGAACATTATGGAACGCCGAGGGAGCGGACTGTGGACATGTAGAGAAGGTCCAAAGGGGTTATTGGCAGAGTATAAAAGGATCTGGGTCTCAAAGCAGTAGACAGTCTACTTTGGAGCGGTTTTTTCCCCCACTAGTTCTCTAGTGTAAACCGATTCCCCCCAATGTACTGTTGACCCACACACACACCACACCACTAACCCACTAACTTGTCGGAAGACACTTGACCACACATCCTCCAGACAGTTCATACTGAATGTATAAACCACACTAACCCGTCCCCTTGACCTTGCAAACCGCTGCTCACACAGAGAGGAATGACTCAAGGCGTCTCACACCAAATCGCGGATACCTTGGACAACATCCGGCACACTCACGTCCTTCGCGAGCCGTACCCACGTTGAGCCGTTAGGCCCTCGTCAAGCCATTTGCGGTCATCCCACCTTTGGGAAAGCCAGTTGAATCAACTATCACCCAGTTCAAAGGGGAAAGGCGGTAGAAGAGAGACAAGCAGAGACTTGGATATTGTCTCGGAGTAGTGCATGCGGTGTGCACATCTGAACAAGGTATTTTTCACGTTATCCCCCATTTTTTACTCCCAACAGATCCCCACAGACAAACACTGCTCAACTATCTTCTCTCACAAACTCTATACGAACCCAACTTAAACGAAAAGGCCCCCAGAGGGAGAACAAGTCACTTTTGGAACCTCGTTTTCCAAAGCGATGCTACAGTCCCCCTCACAGCACAAGCTGTCACAGGTTAGTGTTGCTGTTCGTGCATGCATGCTTTGCCAGATGCGAGTTGCTCTGTTGCTGCAGCAATGGCAGCGGTGCTTTGGTGATCTCGTGCGGGGGAGGAGGCGGTGTGGGCGGCGCATGGCAGGGGACGTTGCAGACGGCGTGGCACTGGGCGAGGCAGGTCACGGTTGCGGTCGAGGCGGTCCGCTTCACAGTCCAGGTGGTCATCGCGGTCACGGTCATCGAGGCGCAGTAGCACCAGTCAAAGCTTGGGGAAGGTGCGAGTCGAGTGATTCACCACATCTGCTTTCATTTGGAGGCCACTGAGTCCGTAACATTAGCAAGTATTATTGTACACAAAATATTATGATATCTCCTCCAGCTCGAACTCTTGGTCAAGTAAAGACTGTATAAAAGAACTAAAGCCCGTCGCATCCTCTGGTACCAAACTCGCTGCAGCTGTGTCCAATTCAAGAAGTCTAAGCTCATCCTCTCTGGAAGTACCTGCTGTGAAATTGAGACTTCGACCTTTCTTGACCGAAAACTTGAGCATTTGGAGTGCTTCCATCAGCTCTGGCGCGATATTATTACGTCTGGCAGTGTTGGTCTCGGTGCTTGAGGAGAAGATGTGCTTGCAAGGGACAGCTGATCCCTGGATTGCCAGTATGTCCACCGCTAGCATGAAGATGGTTGGGTATCGCAGCTGATTTTCCTGTACAGCGTCAGTTGCGTTTCAAGGGATTTAGATGAAAATTACATACCTCCCAGAAGCGGATAGATCCTAGACTATATGACCGCTCCATGAGGTACGCCTCCACCTCCTCTCTCAGGCCTGAACCATGAGTTGGGTGGTTGGGTGTGTCCAGCCCCAAGATTTCATTGGCCCAATTGTTTGTGGGGCGCCTTGCAGGGGTGGCGGCGAGGTTGGTACGGTACGGGAGAAGCTTGAGACTGTGAGTCTTGATATCAAGCACTGAAAAACGAAGCACAAACCTCGTCCATGAAGAGGTCTTTTGCCCACTGCACACAGTCAGGCCGGTGCTTCACGAACCAACGGAGCTTTACGGCGGGGTTGATGACTTGATACTCAGTAAGTAGACGTACAAGCTGCAGAAATAAAACTCACTCATCGACAATGTGTACGCATGAAGGTCCTCTACTCGTTCTTGATAGGAGCCGAGTTTGTCAATCCCTTCTTGAATAATGTTTTTGGTCTGGGGAAAGTCGATTTGCTGCTGTTCCCATGTCTTGATCATCGCCTCAAAAGCGGGGAGGGCGTCTCCGAAGGTCGGAGTTTTTTCTGCTGACAGCCTCTGTTGAAAGGCATGCAGCACCTGCTTGGGTCAAACAAAAGGGCTGGCGATGGATAATAGAATACATACAGCTAGTATTCTCTTGTATGCCGCAAGAGTGGCCCAATCAGCCTCCTCCAGTTGATATTTTTTGAGTTCTTTGAAGTCGGGGTCAGCAAGGAACTTGTCGATGGCCTTGGGGAAATGAGTTGCACGTCAAATAATAAGGAATGATGCGTACTGGGCAAAGAAAAAGTGCGTGGTCAATCATAAAGAACATGGACGACCACCTGGTATCAACATCTCGCAGGAGCTGAAGGTCTTGCATTTTCAGCGACTTGAGACCTTCAGAAAAATGTTGACGCCGCAAAGACGACACCCGGATCTGATGAACAAAATGTCAAGTATCATTTAAAAAAAATTAAGATTGATGGACTTACTACTCGCACAGTTGTCCGGATCGTCGCAACGGGATCCCATTTTCTGCGCGGCGCTCCGGTGGCAGGAGGTACGTAGTCAGCAGCATCCGATGCAACATAATCCATGTCAGTGATTGCTGCGAGTATTGCTTTGCACACCAGGTTCATGATGTGAGGAAAACATCTGCATTCTCATGAGGGCTGTAACTCAAGGTAATGAGGAAACTCACCGAATGCGTCGACTAGCCCTGGGGAAATCAATGCCACATCCATGGAGTGTTATCGCAAGGAACACCATGAAGGTGTCGTTATTGGATGCATTGTCAAGAGTCACCCATCCAAGCTAAGACAATATTGGATATATTAAGTACGGCAACAATCCACCTGTATGAACAGTACCTTGCAAGCGATATTAATGCAATCAATGATATGCAGGAATGCCGTGGCCAAATGTTCACCGTCATGATAGCCAGGTACACGCAAAAATCCGAGTAAATCGGTGCGGAGCATGAGCTTCCACTGAGGACCAGATGGTGTCTCAATGTGTGACGACCCACTAGCTCCCCCTCGCTGTCGCTCAACTGGCAGCTGTAGGTATCTTAAGTAGACCTAGTTTGCCCTTTCCTTCTCGCACGGTAGATACTCGTAGTCATATTATATTAGTCATGTCAGTATGTAGTCACGGATGTCACATCCAAATATATCATCATCTACTACTCTTCCTACCATCGCGTCCCGTGCCTCAGTAACGCTTGCAACGCCCTCTTATAGGTGTGCCAGCGTTGAGGCTTCTTAGCGGCATAGGTAAGAGTTTATTCTATCCCTTACTGACTATTTGAGCCTCTAGGAATATTCACCAATAGAGCGGAAGTCTGCTCTATTGCTGATAGATTGCTGGAGAAGGAAGTCCTTCTCCTATAGTAGTCTATCGTGGGTATTATACACCATTCTGCCTCGATACACGGTCTATGTGCTTGCCTGCGGCTCCCTCGGTGGCATTCCCCAACTATAAATATTTGCAGACTCTTGTTAGCCCGTGTCGAGTCCTACAAAGGTGGACACATTGGGAACCACCGAAATCCTGGCCGGCCGAGACCGTAGCGTCGGCGACGACGTTCACAGACCTCAATCTGTACCCTCAGTTTCTGGTCTTGCTCCGCCCAAACACTTACCCGCGTCTCAAGTAGCTTTTGGGAGTAAAATTCCAGTGTTGTCAAGCTCTCGCTCCGCATTTTCTCCACCATCCGCTTCTCAGATTTCATTACAATGGCATCTGGACAACAATACAACTCTCCCTCTTTCCTCCAGAGCGCCCAGTTCCACCGTCCTCTCATCGAGGGGATTTTCTGTTAATCCCATCAAATCCGTCTCGTCTTCTCGGACTCCCCGAGTTTCCGTGACTCCTCCATCTTCGGGCGACAAGTCAACCATCATTACGTTTCATAAACGGCGCTCGCTGTCTCCTATATCCGAGCGTGTCTCAGTCGACGGTGTAATCATTTCGGCAGACTCGCTTAGGTCTCTCGAGGTGCAACAATCAATGTCCGCAGACACAATCCAAGAGAGCTTGATGGATTCCGAGAATCTAATGAGTTAGTAGAAGAATACTATCAAACGGGGATTAGCTTGGAAGATGAAGAGGAATCTATGCAGCAGAGGGTCCTGCTTCTATCGTTAAAAGTGTTAGAATCTGCGGACATCGTGGATCGAGGGACGAGCAATCAATACCTTTCTTGATTCAGCATCCAATCCAAGCTCCTCGACCAAATGAAATCGGTCTGCAGCGATCTGCAGAAGTTTTTGAGAATCGCATCGGAGCTAGTTACAGATCGGGAGAGGTACTTTCAAGTTGACCCAGGAAGCTCCCTTTTACCGATCTGCAGGAACGCATCTGACGCTCCGCAGCTGCAAGTCGCCTGGGACATATTGCGCAAGCGGCTGACCTTAGGTCAAAAGTTCTTCGACAAGTACGCGACTGAATACAAAGAAGGTTGGCAACAACAGCGTTCCCCGACTTCCACTGCTACGGACCTACGGGAGGGTTTAGAAGCAATGAGTTCTCATGACGGAAAACTGAGGCATATGATAGCTTACTACCCTCATCACCAGGCTGCGGAAGCCGAGAGTTCTCCTTCCCGTCGACTACATCTTCTTTCTGACGATTGGAACAACGTAGGGGAACCTGTGAGCGGGAATGTTAGTACGGCTCCAACCTCCTTTGACGATTTTTGCACCGTCTATGGGTTTTCAGTAACGTAACCGTACGCGATGGTCAACACCGCGAATCGGGAGTCGACTTGAATAACAATTTCAGAGCGCAGCAAACTTTCTTCAGTAATCCTCTAACAGAGTCAACATTGAATAAAATGGTTCTGCCGACTTACCCGAGCCCTACCAAAGCATTTCCCTCAACGTTGACCTATCCCACCAATGCTTCTGCTTTCATGTCCGCCGGTATTCCTTTTAAATCAGAAAGGAATTTTCTGGACAACATGGCGAAAGAGAGCTCCATTGCGGTGGAGTCCGTTCCGACGCAACCAATTACCCCAAACATTTTGGATAATATCGCAGCGGGTCCTATGGGTTCTAAAGGAGATCTCTTTCAAGCTACATTCAGTGCACCTTCGTTAGTGAATGTCAGCGCCGACTCCATCAACAATGCGAGCTTTCAAACGGCCCAACAGACTGTTCCTCCGCCTAGGGCATCGACCTTGTACTCCAACCCCCCTTTCGAACGAGACGCGCTGCCTCATATGAACCCGATCGCCTCCAGCTTTAATCCCACTGGCACGTACGTCGCACCTCATTTGCAACAGAATGTGTCCATGCAGTCCACCCATCAGCCTGTTCAAAATGTCTACTACTCATCTTTTCCGTCCTCTAATAATCCGGGTAACTTACCAGGGAATTCGTCTTCTTAGCCGCAAGGCCTAGCTTCTAATCCAGGAGGATCAGGAGCTGGGGCCGGAGGTATGGGGGGCGGGGGAGGCAATGGAGGAGGGGGTGGTGGTCCGGCTGGTGGTGGTGGAGGTGGAGGAGGAGCGGGGGGCGGTGGGGGGGGCTATGGAGGAGGCGGTGGTGCTCCTCCTCCTGGGGGTGGAGGTGGCGCTCCTTTTCCCGGTGGAGGGGGAGGCGCTAGCCCTCCTCCAGGGCCAGGCGGCAATCCTGGACCTGGACCAGGCGGTAATCTGGGCCCTGGAAATAACCCGCAAGGGCCCAACGCTATGGTTCCTATGGGACCAACCATCGATTTCAAACTCAAGATAAGCGACATCCCGGAGTATAATGGAGATCACGACACCGCTATCTATTGGTTTCATGAGATCGACCAGAAAGCGGGATTAGGAGGGAACGTACCACAAGTCTTGGGGCAATGTCTGTCTCTGCGATTAGTGAAAGATTCTCCCGTTCAACTATGGTATTCAACTCTACCAGGCGCCCAACAGGCATTGATGCGGACGCACTACATCCTTTTCTTGCAAGCGGTGAAAGAGCTATATTTGGGAAGTACCTGGCAACGGAAAATGAATAGGCTTTACGAGAATCAGTGATTTTGACAGAGAGGGTTTGAGCAAGAATCTCCCCAGCACTTCATTTCACGACGCACCTTGTATACTAGGATGCTAGTGCACTCCGATAATGGAGGTCAGGGCGAGATCTACCACATCATGGACAAGGCACCAGTAGCATGGGGACCCATCTTGGTTCTAGAAAACATTCCGTCAACCATAGTGCTGTACAGCAAGGCTACGGAGCATGAGCTCACCTTGGTACATGCAGCAAGGATGGACTCGTCGAAAATGCTTACTGCGGATAGTCTGGGACCTGCGTTGAAAGCATTGGGGTTCGCGGTCAACAAGCCTCGCTATGCACCGCATCAAGCTCATATGAATGTGAAAGACCTGCCCGACTTACCAGAAGAGACCGTAGCTAGTGCATGGAATTCGGAAGCCGAAGCAGGCTTGAGCAATGATGACCTGGTTCTCCGACAGGTGTACGCCATGTTGAAGGACCGTCCTAAACCCTCCCCTCCTCCTTTTCCGAAGGAGGACGGCGTGGTTACAAAGATGCCGCAGCTTCCTCCTAGCCCTTGCTGCTTGTGTGGGAGTGCTAAGCACTGGAACCGGGAGTGTCCCCCACTATGTGGTATACGACACCGCTTACAAGCGAAACGCGAAGATGTCGGAAGTCATACCTGCAGTGGGAGATGAGTTGATGTACGACAACGCTTACTCAATCCTTTTGAATCAGACCGTATCGAAAGTGGCAGTAGATTTTGAAGGGATGAACTTAGGGTCGCATTTTGAGTCGGCCTCTTCTCTGACTTCAGTCGAGGAGTATAAGACTGCTAGAATAGCTCGTTCAGTCGAGTCGGCTTCAGTAAACACGGAAATACCTTCAGATTGGCAACAACTAGACTCGGACACCCACGACGGCATAGGACAGATGAGCCCTACACAAACACGTATTAGTCCTCGTATGGAAGAGATTCCAGACGAGGATGGTGAGGACCCCCCGAGGTTGACGCCCGACGATCCTCTAGTCATCATGGAAGCGGTGGTGAAAGACCTCCCCGAGTTACCCGACGAGCACAGAGACAATACCTCGGAGGGCCCTAGAAATTGGGAGTCAAGACGCAGGGCGAGGGAAATGGAAGCGCAAAATCGGAGAGCGGCCGTGTTCTGGATGAATGATGGGTGCATGTTTCCCGAGGATTCCCTTGGCCTTGAGGCGGATGACGATTCTGATGAGGAATTGGAGGACAAGCATGGCTGGCGCACGGAATCGGGAGCTCCGGAGGCGGAGAGCTTCTCCCGCAAACCAGAGCAAATTCCCGACAGGAGCTCGATGCCGTCAGCTGGAATGCTGACTCCCATACGCTTGCACAAGAAATGTTCGGCTCCAGCGGGTCGGTCAGCTATTGGAACTTCCGTCTTGTCCATAAAAGGCTGTGTAGGAGGCATACAGGGAGAACCGATTGACTTGAGGATTGATACATGTGCAGACATTACATTAATTTCGGAGGAATACTATCGATCGGTTCCCAACGCCACACCTATTAAGATGGGCATGCCTCTGAAGCTCATACAGCTGACTCAGGAAGAGTCAGGCATCCAAGGCTTCACCACAGTTCCGATATTTGTGCTAACAGATGAGGGCCTGATGATTGAGTGTGAGGCTGAAGCCTATGTAGTACCTGGAATGAGCGTTCCAATTTTATTGGGAGAGGATTTTCAGGGCACTTACGAGATTGGGTTGATGCGGAGCGTTTCACAAGGTATTCGGGTGCACTTCAACGATTGGAAATACGCAGTGAGGGCCCAGAAGGTGTTGCGGACGAAAGACTATGCTCGAAGCCAATGGTCATGAAGAGACACGTCGTGTTTAGTATTGTCGCGGCTTGGCTCGGCTCGGCTAGTCGATGGAGCCGAGCCAAAAATAAGCCAGCCGCAGCCAGCCGATCACTAGCGGCTCCAGTTAGCTTGGCTCCGGCTCAAGCCGGCTTCGTGACAGCTCATCCACGGCTTCTGACGGCTTATGTTATTTTCTAGACGTTGGTCCTGCTCGCACCTATTGAAGAGATGCAAAGGGTCTAAGCCACTTGCATCTCTTTCAATAGGTGCCGTGGTCGTCGCTGCTACCACCCTGGTCTCCCTCCTTTGTCCCTGGAAGTCAATGTCTCCACCAGCTTTCTGTTATGGCGACGCAGCGATGCATTGGGTCCCGGTTGGGATGCAAGCTCGACGCCACTGATTTGCTTGCGGTTTTGTGAGGTCTCCAGGTGATGATTAAGAAAGCCAAATGTGAGGGTCAGCCATCGCAGTGCCAGGTTTCTCACCAACTGAATGTTCTTAGCCTTTCTTACCTTTGATTTACACTTGCAGGTTTTCAGTGTTGTCGGGCGACCCTGCTATACTAAAATATGCGGCTGGAGCTTCCACAAAGCAGGTAGGATATAATATAGCTTGTGCAGACATGATCTCACAATTTCGACGTTCCTATGCCTCCCCGCCGCAGAGCAGCTGAGGCTGAACCTGCAGAAGAGGGTAAACGTCCACAATTTATTAACACACTCATACAGTTCTAACCCCGTCTGCTACTTGTACATCCAGCCCCAACTCTGAATCGCACTGGGCGCACTCCACGTATCTGAAGAGCACCTGTCCCACCCGACAAGACACCACCTCTGCCTCTGCCTCAGGCTGCACCCAGACACCACCGGCACCAGGCTGACCCCCCCTATTGAACCAGTGCCTGCTCTGAATGCACCAGAGGTCAATCCTGTCCCTGTTGAAGACGGCACATCACTTCTTTTCATACTGCGCTGCCCACTGAATCTACTGTAGCTCCAGGCCCGTTCGACAATGTTTTCCAAGGGGAGAATGATGACCCAGCGGGGACTCGTGGCAACGTGCGCTTCGCCAACAACAACAACAACGGGGAATATTTCCCTGAACCTGCACCTTCAACTCCTTCACCAGACCAATCTAGGAATCCATCACCCAGCCTCCCAACACCATCTCACCGGCGACAGCATGGATCACCTCGCGCAGGTCCTCATTCAGCAGCAGCCCATACTCTTAAACATAAACGCACCACCCGAGCGGCGAACAATGTCTGGACTTTTTTCGATGAGAAAGGGGAGACAAAGCGAGAGTGTCTCTTTTGCCGGTGAGTTCACTACAACTTCACCGTCAGCAACATATTGAATCCGGTTCTGCTTCACAGCCAAGCACATGCTTCCGATGCGCATACCAAATCTACATCATTCGCCGTCAAAACCAGCACTGGGGTTCTCCGTAAGCACCTGTATGAGAACCACATTGATGCGTGGGTTATGGGATGCGACCGCCTGAAGATTGAAATCACCGATAAGAAGGCGCTACCCTTTGTTGAGGACTATCGCAAACGGAAGAACCAACACATCTGCGACGGGTGGACCACAGGTCCACAGCAGCAGAGCCGGACAAGTCACGAACAGAATTCTCCCAGGCTGCCTTCGTCGACGCGATTGTTGAGTGGATTGTCAGTGACGATCAAGTAAGTCTACTTTCTTTCTTCCTTCTCAAGAGCACGGTCTGATTTGTTTACAGTCCATAAATGTCATTGAAAATGAACAGCTCCGGGCAATATTCCTCATGCTGCGGTCTGAACTCAAAGACACGGACATCCCACATAAGAGCAAGATTCGGAACCGGGTAATTGAAATATGGGACTCCCATTTGAGCACGCTTCAGGCTGAGATGGCGGTGCATTACTCTCGTTACCTCTATCATTGCTATATCTGACATGCAAATATTCACAGGATTCGATCCGCAAGATATCAACCACCATGGACATGTGGAGCAACAAGAATAAGCGACCATACATGGCCGTCACTGGCCATTGGCTTCAGGCGAAGCTCATTGTGTAGGACTCGACACAGGCTAACAAGAGGTCTGCAAATATTTATAGTTGGGGAATGCCACTGAGGGAGCTGCAGGCGAGCACGTAGACCGTGTATCGAGGCAGAATGGTGTATAATACCCACGATAGACTACTATAGGAGAAGGACTTCCTTCTCCAGCAATCTATCAGCAATAGAGCAGACTTCCGCTCTATTGGTGAATATTCCTAGAGGCTCAAATAGTCAGTAAGGGTAGAATAAACTCTTACCTATGCCGCTAAGAAGCCTCAACGCTGGCACACCTATAAGAGGGCGTTGCAAGCGTTACTGAGGCACGGGATGCGACGGTAGGAAGAGTAGTAGATGATGATATATTTGGATGTGACATCCGTGACTACATACTGACATGACTAATATAATTGACTACGAGTATCTACCGTGCGAGAAGGAAAGGGCAAACTAGGTCTACTTAAGATACCTACGGCTGCCGGTTGAGCGACAGCGAGGGGGAGCTAGTGGGTCGTCACAAAGACCCCCAGACCGATTTGCCGTTGATTGGATATTGAGAAATGGTAAAAGAAAATTTAAAAGTCCGTATGAAAAGCCTCCAGTAAGACAATATCCCAGATGCACGTCTTGTGCCAGTTCCCTTCAAACGCTCGGTTCAAACGGGAATGCCCCTCCCGAATTAGCTCTGCCGTGATCTGGACTTTAGGCCCGAGCTTGTTGCCGTGATTGCTGGAATGGAAGAACATCTTCCACTCCTTGCGCGTTTGAGCCCGGCCATGACATGGTGTTTCCTCCCATTCGCCCTTAATGTGCAGATATAAGTTGTTGACTTTGGCATTCCATTCGTGATAGTAATGCCGCGATATGTCCGTGAGCAGATCAGCTGGTGGATAAATCCATGAATCGAGCTCCCTGGAGCTCCCCGCAACGTAGCCACACAAGCCTTGATAGTCCTCTTCGGCGAGATCATCCCAGTGCACATTGATGGCGTCGTTGTCCCCGGAATTGTTAGCTCCCGAGTGGTACACCGAAACCTGGACGGAAGGCCCGGACATGAAGTCGTGAACTAGGTGAGTGTACCCATATTCTCGAGCTATCCAGCTCTCCGGTCCTCCATGGCCGATGATGGCTCAGGTGTTAGGTTTCCGCAGAATATGCTCCAGCAAAGCCATCCATTTGCTGTACAACATAATAGGATTGACGACACCTATCAGGCGATGATCCGTGTTCATCAGACTGGCTTTGGTAACTCCTCGGCGAGCGTCGTCCAAGTGGCGTGGGCAGTAGCGCTCGCAGTCGGCTGTCTTCAGAGCAATCCAGAAAGGAATTCCATGTTCGATCGCGATGATCAAAAGCTGGTGCATGTACCGGATGGAGGGGACGGCTATAGCTAGATACCTTAGACGAACTTGAGATGCTTCGGATACCAGTAGAAAACCGTCCTGCAAGAAATCCATATTCCACATCCAAGCAGCGGGAGTCTGCCAAAGCGTGTAGGTCCAACTGATGGGCACCCCCCATTCGCGAAGTTCGGTCAGCCACTCACTCCGATGCCGTCTGGATTCTGTCAAGCTCTCGCCAGCTACAAGCCGAGCACGGAAAGGAGGGGGAGTACGCGCGCGCTGAAGGTTATACTGCGCGCGTCTAGCCAAGGGAGGGGAAGCAGAACGGCGCGGCGATTGATTGCGGCTTAGGCGGCTGTCGACAGAACGGCTAGAAGTGCCCGAGCGGGCGTCCACAAAGTCTGGGGAAGGCGAGCGAAGTCTCCTGAATGAATCTCCGGAAGAATGATGACCCTCGTAGCGACCAACGCTGTCCGCCATGCTCTGAGCCCACCCCGAAGTATGGTGCATGGGATAAGAATAGTTGTTCTCTTGGCGCTCCGAGCTGTGATCCGAGTTAGGGGCAGTGCGATGAGGCCCGATCCGTCGTCCGAGGCTAGTGCTGCTCATATCTGCATCCCCAGGCTGTCGTCGTCCACGAAGATCTCGTTCACCCAGGGCAGGGGGAGGAGGTACCAGGAATAGCTCCTCTTCGTACCGCGCTATACACCCCGGTTCGTCGGAATCGTAGGGACTTACCTGCTCCACTCCCGTGATAGGATCGAACACTTGTCCAAGGAGAGGGGTACAACGTCCTTTAAACCGCTCACGTAACTCCACTAGGTCCTGCTCTGGGAGGCCCTCGTCGGCGAAGCGTCCGTCCGGTCCTAGTACGGTAGCTCGAGGCTTGGGGTGGTAACATGCAAAGATCACAATGGTGAGCTGCTCTGAAGGCTGCTCGACGGTGACATGGTGATATAATTGGTCCATGACTCTCTAGTCTTCGTCATCCTTGAGCTTTCGCCTCTTCCACTCCCAGAAGTCCTTGACGTAGTGCTGGACAATCCCATTGGATCCATCCATGACAGGGACTGGAGTCCTCGGCCTAGCCAAGGGATCAGAACGTGGCTGCAAGAAGCGGTCGAACTGCTTGCACAGTTCGAAATTCATCCCTGGTACCTCGTCGCTCCATAAAGCACGGACGTCTCACTGAATGCACACGTCTCAGTAGTCACGGATCGAAATTGGACTTAAACACTGAAATCGTACGTTGCACGCCTCGGCGTCTCCCCATATATAGAACACGGGAATACGATGGCGAGCCCATAGGAACCAGTTGGCTTCCTTCCAGTCCCGAGTAAGAGAAACTAGAAAACCACGCTTTGGGGGGATGAGTAGCTCCAAGGCGACAATCTTATCCACTATAGGCTCGGGCATACCCGTCTTCCAGTCTGCAATTGATGCCATCCACCATGACAGGAAACCCCACATATCGAGCATAGCTCGTTTAGCATCCGCCGCTGTAGCTTGCGCTTCGCGTTCGCTGGCGAACTCAGTTTCGAGGCGGGATATGTCAAACATGGCGGGTGCCCAGGTGAATATGTCGTACTTGCGATGCTCCGCAACAGCTTCTACCATGTCCCTGAAGCTGACTAGATCCACTCGCATCCTGCTCCGAGCTTCAGCTTCGAAACAGAAGCCGTCGCCGCTCACGGAGGTTGATAAGCGTCGATTGAGGTCACGGTACCATACGAGATCCGCCACTACGATCTACTAGGGGGATCCAACCTCGCCAATGCTCTTCATGGCGATGCCAGTCGGGGTATAAGACCCAGTCGAGGCGGCGATTGATGCCGAGGTGGTCGAGCTCCACTATAGAGGAGTGATACGTCGGACCAGTAGCGTGGGCGAGGGCGTCGGCAGGAATTCGAGTACACGGAATGAACCATCCTATCCATTCACTTGTGAAGTGGGCCATTGCTTCGCATGGCAATACGAGTCTGTCCGGGGAGTCCTTGAGTCCGTCTAGGGAGTCCTCGATATACAGCTTGATAAATGGAAGAATATGAAACTAATGGATACCAACACGAGCACAGCCCAGACCCTAGGTGCTCGATTTCACATGTGCAGCCTTTCGAATATGCCAGAATATTGTCAAACCATAGCAACTTCGGTATTATTGAACAGTAACGGGGTAGAAAAAAGCCATATTTCTTTTGTCTTAAAGAAACACACAAAGAACACTGAGGCTTGTTGAACTTCCAGTGAGCTTTCAAAATTACTGTAAATCACAGGCAGAAAAAGTTGACCTCTATAGGGGACAGGTGGTTCCCGCCCACCCTTCGCTCGGTCGCCGCTTCGCGTCGACCAGCTCAGATTGGGCAGAGCAAAGCATGGCCTTTGGCCATGCCCAGCAATATTTCTTCTGTGGCTCCAGGCCAAAGCAAATACAGTGCAGAGCTGTAAACATGAGATTGAATCTATAGGGGACAGGTGATTCCCTCCCTTCGTGTCGACCAGCTCAGATTGGGCAAACAAAGCTAGCTTTTGACCATGCCCAGCAATATTTATTCTTTGGTTCCAGGCCAAAGCAAATACAGTGCAGAGCTGTAAACATGAGATTGAAGGATATTGGGATACTTCCTGGCCGCAACACGGAGTAATTCCATTTGGAAACCCAATAGTGCACTCGATTCTTCGCCCATGGGCTCATCCCGTGGGTTTATTTGCTCAAAACAAATAGAATTGTGCTTTTGTCCTATGGATTCTATTTGTTTACAAATAAACCCACGGGATAAGAATTGGGCACCCCTAGTTTTGCTCCAAATGGGATTTCCATTACTAATTCCGGGGAGTCCTTTCGCAAAACCGCATTTTGCGACGTAATTTGGGAGTTCAATTAGAGTGTAGCCTATTTTGTGACCGTCTATAAACTTTGGTGGTTTTTTCTGGTAGGAAATAGGGGTGCTCAATTAGCCCGTGAACCTGTCCCATGGATTTATGAGTACTTATGTAACTAGGTGTCGGCATAGCCCGAATGTAACCTTGCTTGTTTTGGGGATTAAGTGTTTCGGAAACTTTCGGTTCAACTCTGTTTGAATTGATTGTGGAAAAGTATGGCGGGTACTCTGCTTGTAGCACTTTTTCTTTCAGCTTAGAGTAATAATAAATCAATATTTCTTTTCCGGCTCGCTTACAGTTCAAGACACCGCAATGATTATTCCGCTGTCATTTGAGAAACAGGAGCGGAAAAATACCTAGTTGGAACTGAACCAAGAACCGCGAACACTTCAGGGATGGTGTAAGAATTCGGATGGTGACTGCATTGAACATTCTCTCTTGATGGCAGGGAATTTTATTTATGAACTTGTGTCACAAACTTAGCAAGGAAACATTTGATTTCATTCAAGAAGCTGCTACTTTTTCATCCAAAAGTAACGGGGCTTTGGACACTCTGTGAGGCGATGAACCAGTACAACAATGGTGGCAAGTTGTTTTGAACAGGACATGAAGGGAAATAATTAAGCACATTCTCCTCCAAAGCAATGTCAAAATTGTGTTCATTCCTCCTTCACAGATATTTTTTTAACAGCTCAATACTCTCATTTTCTTAATAAGTACGAGTTCTGCCGGGCCCAGCCACAGTCCTACTACTCAAGTTATTTGTTCCAAACAAATAGAATCCAAACTCCACCTGGTATTTATGCCGTTTCCAGAGCTACACTAGCTCTCAGCAGAGTTCCAACAGATCTTATAAGATATGAAGATGCTCTAACAGGGGAATGTCTATTTTTCTGAGCGGTATTTGAGAGTGAATCCATGAAACTATACGGGCAAAGCTGTTCATACCTCCAGACCTACTCCTATGTGTTGAAACTATCCAGAATCATTACCAAAGTACTCTAGAAGGTTCCCAATAATTTTAGGGCCAGATATATACACCAATAATGGCTGCGACCTTGTTGTAAAATGTATTTTTGGATAGCGGAATTTCAATTCTATTTGCTGGGAACAAATAAATCCACAGGACGGGCTCATGGGCTAAGTATTGGGAACCCCGCCATAGCGAGGGTGATGGCAAAACAGTCCCCATTCACAAACCAAAACTTGTTTTGAAAGCTTTGTGTCTTACCGTGGTCAACTTTGTCCGCCCAAAGGGCTTATGTAATCCGGCAACTTCCGATCGATCGTTTCCTGTGCGTAAAATGGCAGCGAGGGTCCGCGCGAAGGGTGGACTGAGCATGCTGGGCACTGTTAAAATTTTTGGTTTGTGCCTCGCCGCTTGCCGGCCATCCCACCAGTCACAAAACAGTCCCCATCATGATGGGAAACGGTCCAGATCACTTACCTAATCGGCCTATTGGGAATCGGATCACGCATGGGACCCTTGCCGAAGCTCGGCACCATGCAGTGGGCCTCGGGTGAGTGTCAGCACCACGCAGTGGGCTCTTGTGGCAGCGGAAGTGCCACAGGCAAAGATTAGCGCAGCGTAGGGGGTCTGGGGGCAACCCCCAGCTGGCCCGGCACCGGCCACCGAATCCCCTCAAAAAATACAGACTAAACGGTGAAGAAAAAAAAAACCTGTGTGCTAAAACACGGAAAAGGGCCCGTGCGCCAGCAGGAAAGGGCCCCGTGCCAACGGAATGGCCAGCGCCAGCGAAAAAGCGGGGTCTGGGGGGCCGCCCCCAGTGTGCTGAACATGCCGATGCCTAAAAATGCAGTTTCTTGATGGAGAAAACCTTAGGCTCAGAGAGGCCGTTTCCAGTCATTTAAAACCCTTGGAATGACCTCCTAAGAATTGAGCAACCCTAATAATAGACTGCAGGGAACTGATCAATGCAATTTGAATGCCAAAATTGAAAATTTGTGTCTGAAGCAAATATAATGTCAGGGATATTCGTTATAATGGGAAGCAACACTTATTATATTCTCCTTTGTGCAGCCGAATAGGCCTGAGAATACTTTAATACATTGGGCGAGCGTAGTAAACATGCCGAGGCATGTTGAACTTGTTTTGATCCCATCAACTATTGTTTTCATGCGCACGCTGCCATAACAGGCATTCAATATTCAGCACAGGCCAAAACATTCCAAGCAGATTTATACAGGTATTCTATTTTTTTCGGCCTGGCAGATGGAATACAAAGAGGCCCCTTTTAATTATAAAGACAGCGGTGTTGCCCAACTTGGAGGGGTTTCTCGGAAACCATGTTTCCACATAGACTCCCCCCGGCGGGCCACAGCGGGAATGTGCCTTGAAATGCTAGATACCTGGTGATTCAGCCTGAGGATTAGTGAGCAAAGCCTGGCTTATGCATCACCTTAATCAGCGGCGAATAACGCTGAGTAATACTTGAATCTATAAATTAGTAAATACATGCCTCATTGCACGTGCGTCATCACCGCGTGAACCGGCTACCGGCTGAAGATTAGTTGAAGTTGTGGCCTCAATGAAGAGAGTATCAAGAAACACAGGCATAGTGCAGCGCTCACCTTGTGGAGTAGTGTTCATTTTCTAGAATTCTCAAAAGCAGGTTGGAGCAGAAAGGCAAAACGTAGTCAAAACGTGGTACTGTGAAATCCTTGGCATCAACACAATCAAATTCCCATCCCACGCAAAGTCAAAGTCATCAAATACTGAGTTTTTTCCAAAAAGTGGCCTAGGAAAATGACTAAAAACGATTACCTAAACAAGTTTAGGACTCGTAATCTGAGGCCGGGTTTTCTGGGTCGACAGGAAGACTAAATATAGGAGGGAGACGACCATCGGCGTCATGGAATAGAGTGTTCATCACTCTAACACTTAAATCAGGGACTTCCCCAAAGTGTGTTAGCACCAGGAGCAAGCGCAGCAGGACTTCCTTGCTTTGCTTAGCTCCCTTAGTGTGGATGAAGGCGGAGAATGAGACGGATAGAAAGTCGAAATGAAAAGGGAGGTAGAATGCGAACGTCTAGTAGTAACGGGAGAGGAAGAGAAGAATCAAGAAGAATCAAGAAAGGAATCCGGAATTCATATGAGTCGTTACGTGGTCATAGTTCGTAAAGCGGCGGAGAGATTCTCCCTTGCGCCGACTTCATGGGCTCATAACCTGGAGATGTACAGAGCCGAAAGATCGAGGTTGTCCTGAGCGGGTAGCCGGTGCCAGGCGAAAGATGGGGAAAGTGATGTATGAGTCGGCGAATTTAAAGTCCGTGGTCTGCCCGGTATTGCGCCAGAATTCAAGGGGCATTCTTCAGATTAGCCGCTGGCTCCCAAGAGTCGAACTGCGGTCCATATGACTCCCATCGAACCAAGTACTGAATCCCTTTCCGTAGGTGTTTGTGAGCAATGATCCTCTCCACCACATACTCAGGATTCTCCACCCGTAACTCCCGGGTCTCCGGAAGAGTAGCGTGATTGGGAAAGTCGGCTGGAGATGCGCGATAAAGCTTGAAATGATCAACATTAAAGATGGGCAGCCCCGGGTATTTGTTGCTCATCCGTAAGCAGTAGACTTTGGGGTTAATCCGTTGCATGACTTCAAATGGTCCGATCCAGCATTGAGTGAGTTTAGCGCCACCTCCTTTCGCTTCCATCCATTCTAGGGAATGAGGGTTAATTAAAACCTTGGATCCCTTCTTGAGTTCTGGGACAGGGCGTCTTCCACGATTGTATTGAGTTGCTTGCGCATGCTGCGCTTTGGCTACCGCCAGCCGAGCTTGTTCTCGGTGCATTTGAAGATCCAGGAGGAATTGAGAGGCCTTCCCATCCGAAGTGGAGTAAGACGCAGAAGAGCCCAATTGAGAACGAGCTAGGAAATCGGATGGGGCTAGAGGATTAAAACCGTAAGACAAGAAATAAGGGCTGGTTCCCGTCGACGCATGGGGGTTAGTGTTATAGGCGAACTCTAATAGGTGAATCCATAAAGCCCAAGTGGCTTTCTCCCCCGAAGTGTAGGCACGTATCATAGTTTCGAGATTACGATTCAAGATTTCTGTCTGCCCATCGTGCTGCGGGTGGTGAGACGAAGATAGGGCCATGCGAGTCTTCAAAAACTTAGGCACCGCCTTCCAGAAATCCGAAGTCCATCGGGGATCCCTGTCGCTGATGAGGCTCAGAGGGAGTCCGAATCGGCAAACTACAAACTTGATAAACAATAGCGCGAACCCCTCGGCATCTAGTCCCGTCATTGTAGGGATAAACATTCCATGCTTGGTCAGTCGACAGACCATCACCCAGATAGTGTTATAGCCTTCTGACATAGGTAGATCAACGATGAAATCCATTGAAAGAGATTCAAAGGGAGGCAAGGGAATCAGGTTTGGTATGAGATATCCAAAGCGATTGAAGTTGCTAGACTTTATCTTCTGGCAGATGTCACAGGACACGCAGAAAGCAAGGATGTCGACTTTCATACGAGACCAGTAGAATCGGGGAGTCAACGTCTGCCAAAGCTTAGCCGGTCCGGCATGTGCAGTCTCAAAGGGACTCTCATGTATTTCTTCCATCAGCGCTTGTCTCTTGGCTCGAGGAACGCAAAGTCGAGATCGATAGTCTGCATCCCTGAAGAATAATAGGCCATCCTTGTCTTTGAAGAACCGGTTACCAGGGGTCCATGATGATACGTCCGAAGCGGTGTTAGCCCAAATCTTTCCCAGAATGGGATCGCTCAAGTAGTTAGCTACGAATCGCAGGCGAATCTTGCTGTCCATCTCGATGTGGACGTTAGGGGGAGGATTGTACGCGCCCCAGTATTCTTCAGTTGCCTGCAGAGTCTCGAGTTCTTCGTCTAGTTCGTGACCCACGTCCACTACTGCTGGTGCTGCTTCAGAGTTGTCCCCCAGTGGATGATCAGGAAGCAAAGACAGATCAGGTGGCGGTGCCCTTGACTTGGATGGAACACCTCCACGCGCTTTACTCCTGGTGACTGCCCATACTGAGGCTTCTCCTTCCAGGCAATCTATCAAGTCCCACACGACGAACGTAGCCCGGCGAGTGGGAGCTTCCTCCAATAGCTTCTCTTGGGCCACAGCAATGGTCGAATCGGTGAGGATGGTTTTCTCGGAGTCGCATACTGGCGAGATGTGGTCGGGGGGAGGGCGAGGCAATCGGGACAGAGGATCCACGTTAGAATGTACCCGTCCAGCCCTATGAACAATCTCTAAACCGGGTGCATAGGCCAAGAATATAGCCCCCCAGTTTGCGAGGCGTCGATTGGAGTTTTCATAAGTCCTAGCCCATTGTAAAGCAGAATGGTCGGTCACCAGTAAAATCCTCTCGCCTTCAATGAATGGCTGAAATCTCACTAGGCCCTCTTTAGCCGCTAGCGCTTCTCATTCAGTGGTCGAATATCTCAGTTCTGCCCCCTTAAATCGTCTTGAATAGTACCCAATTACCCTTTCAATATGGACGATTGTCTCCTCGAAGGAGGGCCCCCACTTGTCGTCTATAGGTGAGTCGTTGAATTTCGGGCTGATAGTGGTTGTGAGCTTAGGAGGGGGTGCTCCTGCCTCAAACACTTTCTGCAGTCGCCGGTACGTGCGAGTCCTCACCAGGTCCGCTACGCGGATGGGTTGCACCTGCTGCAAGGCGATCCCAGCCGCTTCATCGGATGCGTCACTATATTGACGGTACGGACTACCTTCGATGGGGTGTCCGAGTAAGGGAGCTGATCGCAGAGCCTCTTTGGCGGATCCCATGCTCCTGTACTGGTCCCCAAGTCCAAGCGGATTCCTTCCAGAGTAACTCATGCAATGGAGCGCAAATGTCCGAGTAGTAAGGGATAAAGAGGTTGAAGTACACGGTCATGCCTAAGAAAACCTGTAGAGCTGAAAGTTTGGTAGTCTCTCCAGTTCCAGGATCGCGCGGACTTTTTCCTTGTGAGTTGACAATCCCAGTCGAGATACCTTGTGCCCTAACAGGAGGATAGAGTCGTAGAAAAGGTGACACTTCGTGGGTGATAGGGTGATCCCTGCATCCTCGATTGCCTTCAAGACCACATCCAAGTGGTGGATATGTTCCTCAAAGCTTTTGGAGTACACCACGATATCATCGATATACACCAGGCAAAAAAGCCATAGGTAAGGCGCTAGAATTCCTTGCATTATGCGCTGGAAAATTGATGGACTGTTACATAGTCCAAATGGCATTCTTTGGAACTGCCAGAGACCATGATGCGTTCTAAAAGCGGTTTTCTCGATATCTTCGTCTCTGAACTCCAGTTGAGTGAAGCCCGCTAGTGCATCCAGACAAGATAGTACTTGAGCACCAGACAAGGAAGCAAGGATCTCACTCTGCCGAGGGATCGGAAACTCGTCCGGGACAGTGACGGCGTTTAATTTGCGGTAATCGACGCAGAAGCGAGGTTTTCCATTGCGGTATGCTATGACTACTGGGGCACTCCAAGGGCTGATCGATGGCTCTATGACTCCTTGTTCAAACCATTTGTCAATTTGCTCATCGATGACCGCTTTCTTAGCAGGAGAACTCCCATACATCGGCACGGCAATGAGCACTTGGCCATCGACTGTTCGGATGTGCACTTTAGCAGGGTGATGTCCTAGTCTTCCATCAAACCCGAAGGCTTTCACTCGACGATTGAGCATCTCCCAAGCCTGCTCTTCCAGGTGAGGAGGAAGTGCTCCTACGTCTATGATTTCCCTCATCTTTGCAGAATTGTAATCCTGCGCATCTGGCATTGCTGCAGTCTTCGGCCTGTAATCCTCAGCTTCATCTGCCTCCTTGCCCCCCGGAGTTTTCTCCTCTGATCCTGGATTATCAGGGGTGTCCGCTGCTGAGTGAGCTGCCGTACGAGGGGAATACTCCTCTGAGCACTCGCCACATTCCTCCATGGGGCCCTGGTGGGCTGAATAGTGAGCTTCCCACCGCTTCTCTACATCAGTGTTGGCGTGGATGATGGCAGATACTGCGGATGCCGATCGGCGATACTCTGCCAGGCTGGCTTCCGTACTAGGCTTGTCGAAGTACTCCTGTGGATCGACGAGACGGCCAACCGCTTCACCCCGATGAATCATGCGAGGCTGACTGGACAGGTTCATTACCGGGACCCAAGGGTTCACAGACGAGAACAGGACATTGGGCACAGCTAGATAAGTGTCGTTGGTGTTTGCCAGCAACGACTTCTCAACCAGCCACTCCCGATCATCCTCAAAATGTCCTGTGACAAGTATAGAGCAACACTCGTGTGGACAGAGCTTGTAGTCCCTCGAAGCCCTAATCATGGTGAGCTCCTCCCCAAAGGACTTCAGCTTTCTCTTCCGCTTGTTCTTCTGCGACCTGTGGGTACTTGCTTGTTGATTCCTGTCCTGATATTGCATGCTCGACGCTATAAAGTTGCTATGAAGCTCTATGAAGCCATATGCAGCGCTTTCAAGCACTCATACGGTCATACCTACATACCCTCTATGCAGCCGCCTTCTAGGTAGCTAGCGCTTGACAACGCTGCAAAGCACTCATACCTTCATTCTGGTTTTCCTGATGACTTGTAAGCCTTCCCTGCCTTCCTGTTGCATATCGTGGCCAGAGACTAGGGGTATGTCCAATGCTCTCGAAGGACTAGGACTAGTACGGAGGTACCAGTTCAGCTCGATATAACCTCTGTCTGGACTCTAGCAATGTACTGGTGGCAGCTGCTAGCAATCAGATTCGTTTTGTCTAGCTACTATATGGCTCTGTCCCATCTTCAAATATTCTCACCACAGTTCATGAACTCACTATCTACTCAGAGCCTTGAGGAGGTCGTACTGGCATATCCGACCACTCCACGTAAAATGATCAGCCCTCTGACCTGGAAGTCCCTTCCTTGCTTCTGGCGACTCCCCTGCGTGTTTCGAATATCAAACCTTGACTCTAAATCGCTTCATTACAAAATCCACCCCGCCATTATCCCTACCAAAACTTGATTCTAATTTTTTTCGCTGCAAAATCTGTGCCTCCCATGTCTCCCAACAAGGTGCAACATCCGTGCATCCTGTTCCCTTGCTCAGAGTCCAAGCTCAAGCCACAAACTACCGTCTCCCTCAAATACATTCTCGTCTTGAATGTCCCCAGCACCTAC
The DNA here is from genome assembly GCA_029282285.1 of Mycena rebaudengoi. NCBI lineage: Eukaryota > Fungi > Basidiomycota > Agaricomycetes > Agaricales > Mycenaceae > Mycena > Mycena rebaudengoi. Next base: position 221,639 of record JARJCX010000190.1, on the reverse strand, counting down.
CCCTACGCCACGCTCCCGGTCTTCGCAAAGCGAAGCGTGTGCGTCCCGTTCCTCGAGTTCCATGGCCTCGGCACCCCCGCCGGTCGACATCGGCAGCCCAGGCGATGTGTACATCGACCGCACCCCTGCCGCGCCCCGGCTGTTCTGCCGCTCCGAGACGCAGTGGACCGCGTGGCCCAGCCCCAGCGACATCGACCTCATCGCGCACCCGGACTTTGTCGACGCCAAGTGGGAGCGCTACTTGTCATGCTCGCTGGGCCTGGGCGTGGAGTGGAGCTGATGTCGACGATCCGGAGGCGGCACACGGATCTCGTGGCAGATGGGGTGCTGGATGACGCGGCGGCGAGCGAGGAGGATCGCGCGCTTGCAGCGAAGGTGGTCGGGCTATATCTCGCGCAGGAGGTGCAGAGGCCATCTGCGTCTAGGACGAAGCACAAAAGGCGTGTGCGGAGTTACTCGGATGCGGAGGACGATGAAGATGACAGCGCGGACAATGACGAGCCCTCAGAGCAGGAATACTCTCCGCCCAAAAGCCCTGCACCCATTTCCAGACCACTGCACAGCGCTCCCAACAACTCCGGACCATTATCACCGCCCCCTCCAGCCCCCCACCGACACCTGCCAAGTCCCAACACGACCCTAAGGCAATGCAACGCCCCGCCCGCGAACTTGCGTCCCTCACGTCTGAGCGTGCGCACCTCGTCCAAGACGGTCCAACGCAAACGCGTGCTGCAGCAGCAGCTGCTGTTGGTGGCCCGCAGCCCGATGGACAAGCTTAGAGACGAGTACCAGAATTACTGTACGTCCCCCACTCTCTCCTTTCTCATCTCATCTCATCTCACATTCACATCCCATACCCAGCCGCTCATGCATCCCTCGCCGGTAAAGCCTGTTTCCGTCCATACATACCACGCATCCCCTGATCATATAATATGCCGCAGACATGGAGGTCACCGCGCACCTCGCGGGCACGGTCTTTCATTTGGACGAAGGTGTGTCATTCATTTATTGCTCGATGAAGGGGAGATTGCTACATATTCTGTTTGCCTTCCTCGTCTTTTTCCCCCTTAATCGATGACAGGGAGCTGACCCCGCGTGTCAAACAGCGCAGCGCCACCTGCGCGCCCTCCGGCTCGCGTGGGTGGGCGTCTAGAAAGACACGAAGCCATAGCATGTCAAGGAGGACGCGGAACCGAGGCACGTCGGGGAGGACGCGGAGCCGAGGTGGGGGACGTGAGCTGGCTGTTGTTCATCGATTCAACGTGGGTTATGTATCTCGCATGGTGTATTTCTTGCATACATGAGTTTCTTATTTCATGTTATTTCGAGTTCTTGTAATTGCTTGAGTTACTTATTTTGGCTACATATGCCATTTTGTACTTGCTCGTCGATCGTATGTACGGTGTAAGTGAATAACCTACATCCTCTGTCATGCAAGTCTGGGTGCTGTTTTTTTTTTTTTTTCCTTTGGAGCATTTGGGATAATGAAACTCAGCGTACCAGGCTCATCCGCTACTATTGTGGGGGAAAGTGTACATTGCCAAAGTGTGGATGGACGAAATGATGGAACCAAACGCGCTGTGAGGGAGATTGCAGCGTTTGTTTGGAAAATGGTGTTCCAAAATTGACTTGTTCTTCCTCTGGGGGTTTTCTCGTTGACGTGTGGGTCGAAAGTTAGTGAGAAGAGGTGGTCAAACAGAGTTTGCCCGTGGGGTCCTGTGGGAGGTCAAAAATGGGGGATAGTGTGAAAAATACCTTGTTCAGATGGCACCCTGCTGGTGTGCTTCGATCCGAGACAATATTCAAGTCTCTGCCTTGTCTTTCTTCTATCGCCTTTCCCCTTTGATCCTGGTGATAGTTGATACGACTGGCTTTCCCAAAGGTGGGATAACCGCGACGGCTTGACGAGGGCCTATAGGCTCAACGTGGGTCGGACTCGTGTGGTGGGCGTGGCGACTCGGCATTGGTCTAGGTGGTCCGTGATTTGTGTGAGATGCCTTGGTCGTTCCTCTCTGCGTCAGCAGTGGTTTTCGATGACAAGGGAGCGGTTAGTGTGGGTCAGACGTTCGGTATGAACCGTCTAGAGGATGAGTGGTGAAGTGTCTTGCAACAAGTTAGATGGTTAGTGTGTGTGTGTGTCAACGGTGTATTGGGGGATTGGTTTACACTAGAGAACTAGTGGGGGAAAAACCGCTCCAAAGTTGAGTGTCTACTGCCTAGAAACCCAGGTCCTTTTATACCTTCGTGAATATCCCCTTTGGAGCATCTCTACATGTCCCCAGTCCGCTTCCTCGGTGTTCCAGCCCATTCCATCGTGTTTCAGTTGGTCCCAAGCTGACTCGAACATTGGGAGGCGTCGTGGTTTATTGCCTTTTTTGGGCCATATCTCGTCGAGACGTGGCGGCTGGCGAACCTCTACCTTCCTAATCCATCCAAAGTTCGTTCAGGCGCGACAGTTGGCGGCTGAATTTGGGTGAAATGCGTGTGATGTGTCAGGTCCGATGTTTCGGAGCATGTGGTACCTCGCGGTCATCAACCTCGTTATGGCCAAGGTAGTTCCCATGTGCCAATGGCGAAACCGGGTGCGACACTTGGTGTGATGAAATCTGAGTCGCGGCGGCCTGGTGTGTGTTTGTTGGACGTGTGAGGGGTATATGGAGTGTAGAGGTATCGCGTCTGGTCCGTCGTATCTGCTGGGGCGTACACAGTGCATGTGGGAGCCCCACAGCGCCGTGTGACGCAATGGGAATAGATAGGCTATGTGCTCCCCTGGCTCGACACCTTATGAGCAAACGGGTGACTGCATTCCAGGCTGCTTGCCTAGAGCACTCTAGACTGTTTCTAGAGCTCCTGTCAAACATGGTGGCTGGTGGGAAGAGATGTCCCGGTCTCAACCTATTGTCCTATGCGTAACACACAGGTGGGCCTATGCCAATGCATAGGTGGGGTCCAGCCAACACGTCAGGGGCGAGCCAAAAAAACTGCGAATCGGGAATAGAAAAGGAGCCCAGAAATTTGTAGCAGAAGGCTGTCCTGTTATGAGAACACAGCGACAATCAATGTAAGCACTCTGTCGTACAATAGACAGTCCGAAAATGCACAGTCGACACCGACACCATTTTCATGTCGGATTGCATCTGAGCTTGTATTAGCGCATTTGCCGCTTGCTGCACTTCGGCCCGCAGTGCTGACGCAGCCTGGATCGAATTTACATGATCAGACTTGGTTTGATTCATATATTGAGGGAAACACCCACTAGAAAGTCGCGATACTCAGCATCAAGTCGAGTTTTAATGCCTTGTATCGTGCGGTCGTGACAGTTAAGGTGCACGAGACACGAGAGACTGCCCGAGAGCTCAATAGCCTCCATGCCGCATCGGATCTCGTCAAGAGCACTGGATGGAGAAGAGTTAATCCTGGAACAGCATTGGCAACAGGGATGAATAGCTTACAATGTGAATCGGTCAATACTCAGCAGCATCGACGGAGGAATCTCTGAGGGGTCGGGGATTGCATCGGCAATGAGATCGACGATCTTTTTTGTCCGGAACGCGATGTCGCGGGCGTCGGTCCTGGAGTGCTTCGCGCACTGGGCATACGTGAGTTACTGAGATGACGGTAATACAATCCATTTACCTCTGCAATGTCCCAGATTGCAACAACACCGCCGACAACGCTCTTCAGCGGCGGGAAGGTGTCGGCCGACTCTTTAGCGCGTGTAGAGAAGTCCGCAGTACGTCGGGGAGGGCGGACATCCGATTCGGAGGCTTCAGCTTCGCCCTTGGGCGGCGGATGCGGGGCCACCGCATAGTGGTCCCTTTGTAGATAGTACTACCGCGATTGGGAAACCTTATAAGAGGTAAAATGAAGGCTGTGCAACAGCAGTTGAGCTGTTGAGCCCAGGTCCAACACAAAGTACTATTAGTATATATAATATAAACTGTTGGGCAGCATGCGGCTGTCTGCAGGCAAATCATTGTCGGTGGCGCTGTGCTAGAGCGGTGTCGTGTGCATGAAACGTGTGGGCGCTACATCGAGTTCCGAGTCTCCGCTAAGTCAAACTTGGATATGAGTTACATACTATGGAAGCTTCTTGAATGTTCGTTGAGAGTATGAAAGCAACAGCACTATGTCGTACCTAGCAGAGCACAGAGGAAGAGCGGCTTGAACTGGGAGATTATCATATCGATCGCAATGAAAATAGTGAGTGCATTGCTGTTGAAGGATGACCCAGATTTTAACTTAGGGCTCCCAGAAGATAGTTCTGCAAGGAGACCCGATCCCAAGCTGAATCCACAGAATTCCGAGTTAGAGAAGCGCCTCAGCGTCTGGGAAGACGGGCTTGCGGTTCCAAAAAAAGAGCCCCACAGTAAGAACTCAGAAATATTCGCGTGTCGCTTTTTGGTCTATGAAAAGCTGCGGAATAAAGGGAGGCGAAGAGAGGCGGAGGCAAGGACTGCAGGCACCAGTCACTGCCATAGAAAAAACTGGCATCCAAAGCGTCTATACCAGCCTTGGCAGCCTTCGAGGCACTAAATCCATTCCTGAAAGATTCCTAGTCTTCTGGCTGAGATGTGAGAAGGAAGACTTGCTGTTGGTGCACTGTCTGTGGTGAGGAGAAAGACGCGTCGTGTTCACGTGTCTTAAAATCAACCAAGTAATACCAAATAGATCCGTCTTTGGGTAAGCCGGTAACTGGAAGAATTAATCAAATTCAGAGCCGAGTACAGAGGCATGTATAGGGAGAGACAACGAAGCCGAGTCCAGTGAGCGCACTTGCAGCTCAGTTGAAACTCGTACCCGGGCCATGTTGTACTTGGGAGTATGAGTATAGATTTTTGTATAGTCTAAATCTGGTTGTTTCTAGAATGAACAGCAGCGATATGACGCAGGAGGGGTCGCGGTTCGATATGGGGGATCTATTAACATACTGGAGACTTTACAATGGCAGGTGGGGCAGTACTAGAGTTTGGCACAGGAAAACAATATACCCTACGTATATTCTATATATTTGGGAAAGCGGTGGCCGCTGTATTTTAAGTGCGCTGTGGACCGCAAAAATTGCGCTCAAGGTATGTCCAAACCATATCTCGATAGAAGTCTCAATGCGACTGACCACGTACTACGCCATGTGTAGCCACTTTCACTGCCAGACATATCATAGAGTTTTTTTTTCTTTCTACAAGAGTCGGAATTGAGTACCGAGTGCACACCAGCCTTCGGAAGTTTTTTCCGAAAAAAGAAGGCTTTGAAATGGCAAGTCTTTGATGGGGCAATGTTAGGAAAAGAAAAGAAATTTGGGAAATGACACTTGAGTTCAGGCGTTCAGGCGTTCGAAGGTTTTACGGTTTCTTGGGGGTTGTTGGACCCCCAAAAAACTTGAGAACGGGTAGCTGAAAGTCTGTAACTTGTTGAAGATCAGAAAGTGGAATCGGACATGCCATCTCGCGAGTTCGACTGACTGACTGCGTACGCCATGTGTCACATTTGCTGGCAGGCAATCACAGAGTTTTCTCTTCACAAGAGTCGGAACTGAGTGCCAGAGACACATCAACCAAGATATTTTACTAGTAGAATAAGATTTTTTTAACAGTAAAACCGTTGAAATTCAGGCAAGTGAACACTTTTGGCCGACTGAGACATGAGAATGCGGTCGAGCCGCGTAGCAGGACTCGCATTCATCTTCTCTTCATCGCGATGTCATCGAGAGCTACGCGCCAAAAAAAAACCAAAATTGACAGTAAAAAAAATAGACAACGCACCGATGTTGTAAGCAACTTCCACGTCCTACTTCGGCCCTCTGCGGACAGTTCTTTGCATTGGAGAAATCAGATGAAGGGTCGACGTATCTTATGATCATGCCAGAAGATCTGGAGTGAGGAATAAATGGACTGAATAAAACTCAGGAGGTGGCGGATCTCCATTTTTTTTCGAAGGTTTGCAGTCAGCAATAAGTTGCAGATGGTCCTAAATGCATTGCAGACTGCATCAGAGCATTTTCAAGGGATAAAAAAAATGGAAATACTGCTTGGTAGCAGGGGTGGTCTTACATTTTCCTCTGATTCCTTGGTAACATTGCGTCTGTGTATGAGGAGAAGGTAAGTCATTCAATTTAATTCGGGTTTGAGAGTTTTAGATTCTATCTGTTTTTATTTTATTTCATTTTCCACTTGGCGGCGCAGGCAGGAAGAAATTAACTAAATTGATGTGCTGTTCTTTCTGCCACGCAAACAATTGAACGAGTTTAATAACATACAGTCTTTAACCGGGAAGCGAAACAAACCGTGAAGCGAAACACCACGTGTTTTGCATCATGTGAGCATCCCCCAGGGCCCGATTTTTTTGAGCGCATTCTAGAGTATCCAAAACTCATATTCACAAAAGGAATTGTGCAGGTAGTGGTTCAAGAGCTCAAGAAAAAGAAATCTTTTGAATCACTGTTTGACTCAGTTTTGTCACCAATATTGCAATTGAGCAGCCACTGTCCCTCACTGCTGTGCAGGAATTACACAGTTATGGCATGTATTGGGGGTTTTCAGGGTCGTAGAATTAGAATATGGCCACCGCAGGACTTCAAAGACACTCCATCACGCCAATCTTACTGTAGTGTTTCGCTTCGTGGTTTATTGCACAATTTGATGGTATCAATAAATTGGGCATGTTCTCCACCAATACTGAAGGGATTCACTCCAACTATTTGATATCCAGGTAGCCATTTAGAATATACATTGAGTGAAAAAAAAGTTTGGGTGACTATCACTTTTCATCACGGAGAAAATCCCGGATCGCTTAAGCGTTTCGCTTCCCGGTTAAGGACTGTATATATATATATATACAATCACTCATTGGGAGAGGAAAATATTTTGACTTTACTTTTTTTGCCACATCACCACGGGCTCGGCCTGCTGAAGAGGCAGTTTGCGATCTCAACGAAAACTGACCGTGTCACCAATACGCAGCCTTCAATGATGAGAATAATTTGGCTGCGCTGCACAACTATCCGTTCTACAACGGACAATTCCACAGAGTGATAATAGGTATGCGGGATGTTGCATTATCATGTTCATTGACCGACTCTGCGAGCACCGTGGCATGTCTTGCACTTCAAAAAGCCCACTCGGTACTTCTTACTGGAACTCCGGCACAAGTGGCCGCTTTTATTGTCCGACCTTCCACAACTTTCACTTACTATCGATAAACTCAGAAGCCTGGCTCCTCTTCTGGACTTCATCGGGGTCACCAGCCACGGGTTGGGCGTTCTCAAATATAATGACACATCCCAAAGAAAAAAAAAACTTTTGGAAGGGCAGGAAGGCACAGTGCGCTAGGTTCGAACCCCGATCAATCTGCATTGATGCGCCATCAAGCAACTGCTGCACGGACATTTCTTTTCATTCCCCGCTCTCTGGCTACCTATATGAGTAAGAAAAAAGGCTAAAGTGCACAATGCACCTTTCTAAATCAATGGAACAGTTTTGTTATGCCCCAGTCCTGCTACATATTTAAAATTTCTGAATTTAATGTAGACACTGTTCTGAATGTCCAGTAATATAGGCAGAGCCGTCTGTCTATTTAGAAGTTGCTTTGGGGTCAAATTTGTGCATATCCGTAGGCAGAGACAAAAATATGCCAAGTAACACAAACATTCACTTACGGTCTTGTAATGTGGTCCAAAAATTGTGACTAATGTTATAGCGCATGTAGATACACATTAAATTATTTTGTGTGCTGACTTTGAGCCTGAGAACACCCGAGAGGCTGAGGAATGAAAAGAAATGTCCGTGCGGCAGGTTATTTGATGGCGCATCAATGCAAATTGATCGCGCGCACCAGGGTTCGAATCTGGCGCACTGCGCTTCCCGCCCTTGCAAAAGTTTTTATTTATTTTTGGGATGTGTCATTATATTTGAAAACAGCAATAATCTTGTCATCACTGAACTTTATGGACACGGAGAAGTGCGGCCGATTAAGCTTCTTGTGGTCCGAATTTTTTCACCGTAATTTTCGATTCGACCTGTTCCCGCTAAAACACATTTCCAAGAAAGAAAATCAGAAATGTGTGCCAAAATACAAATTTATTTCATGTCTTCTGCTGACTTCTCCCTCCCCGAATAGTATGTAGGCTAGTACATAGACGATAGAACGACGAATAATGTAAGGTATGGGATGTAGGGTAGATTATTTATATATCGCTACGAAACAACCGTACAATGGATAGGATGGAAAGAGAGAGAAAAAGATGCCAATGATGTGTATGAGTGGAATGAATCTGATGCGTAGTGATGGAAGCCAAGTGATGAGGGGATGCAGTAGCGAGTTGAGAGAACGATGGATGGATGAATGCGTGTGCTAATGTGCAGATAGATGGATGTATGCGAAAGAAAAGAAGGAAAAGTATGTGACGGAGAAGGAAAGAAAGAGAGATACGTGAATGAATACGTGAGTATGTGGTAGAACGGATGGATTATGAGATACGAACGGCGCGGTCGTAAAGGTCAATCAATACATGTCGGTGTCGATGGAACGGGAGGACAGTGGAACGGCGGGGTAACTCACGAGTAGAACGTAAAACGGCGGAGAAACCCGCCCATCGGTGGCTCAATACACATACGCATACTCGCTCACCCCCGGCGGGCCTGCGTTCGCAAACACGGCGCGGCGCGGCATCGGCGCCTGCACGAACGGGGCGAGCTAAGGGAGCGTGTGCGAGGGGATGTGTGTGTGCGCGGGCGGCGCAAGGCCGTGCGAGGGGACCTGCGGGGCATGCGACGGAACCACCTCCCCCACCCCCGGGACTCCACCGCTCCAAGTCCACAAAGCGCGGCAGCCGTGGCGGCGTCCACTACCCGTGCCCGGCCACCGCGTACGCGGGGTGCGGGGGCGTCCACTGCATCGTCGTGCATGCATGCGGGGCGGCGTGCCGCTGGTGCTGGTGTGACGTGTGTTGCAGCATATGCTGTGGGTGCTGTGTGCTGCTGCTAGTGTGCCTGTTGCTGGTGTTGCTGCGTCGTGCACTGCATCGAGGGCGTCCACTGCTGCTGCTGCCCCCCACCCTGATACACCCCCGCCTGCTGCGCCGCACCCTGATACCTCGGCGGCGACCACCTCCCACCCGCACAGGCGACGTCCGCGGCTCTGTACGCCCCACCGCCCCGCGTACCCTCCTCCTACGCACCCGTACTGACTGCGACTGCTGCTGCGGCCGGTACGCATGCGCGGAGGGTTCGGGGAGCGGCGCGGCAGGGACGACGCGCAGCCTGCGCATCCTTTATGCCTGGTCGCCGCTGCTGGGGTCGTGCTAGGCGTGATGGTCGGCGCGCTGCGGCGCGGCGGGATGGTCGCGGGCTTTGGAGGACACAGGCACATACGTCAGCTCCGCATCCCTCTCATCCGATTCGCGCCCGTTGTCCGACGCGGCCGACGTGCGCGAAGAGAGGCACACCATCGGTCGGTGCGCGCGGGGCTGCGCGAAGTCGGCGGCAGCGGGGGTGTGTCGCATCGCGAAGTCGGTGGTGCGCTCCGTGTAGGCCTGGGCGTCGTATCCCTCCTCCTCACCCTCTGAATCCGACTCCGAAGTCGACTCCTCCGAGGCGGAGCACGACTCGGACGTGGCGGAGCCCGAGGATGTGGACGCGGACGACACGGGCGACGGCACGAGGGTGTAGAAGTAAAGGTCCTGCAGTGAAAAAAACGCATGTCAGTATTCGCAAACATAAGAAGAGGCGGAGGCGAAGAACGAGAAATGAAAATGAAAACCCACCTGCTGCCCTGCGCCTGCCTGCCCAGGTATTCATACCTCGCCGTCAGCGTGCGTGGCGTCGCGCCCAGCGTCGTGTATTGCGGCGTTGTTGCGTATTGCGGCGTCGGCGAGGAGGCGCCGGGGGCGTACGTGGTCGTGCTGCTGCCCAGGGCGTACTGCGCTGTCGCCGGTCATGGGGTAAGAGGTGGAAGATGGATTATATGTGGCCTGCACAAGGACGGACGATGGCGTAGGACGGAGAAGGTGTTCGATGGGGTGAGGAGGAACGGCGGGCGCTGTACGCTGGTGGGAGGGCCATTGCGGTAGTTTATCGGGTGAGGCCGGTGTTGGAGGCGGAGTGTTTGACGTCGTCGGTTGAGGGAAGGAGATCCCGTGCGCCGCCGTGGCCCGAGTGGGATGTGATGCGCAACTGATGGTTCGTTGTGATGGCGTTACGTGCGTTATGGCATGTTCTAATGCCGACGATGGAAGTCAACGTGAGTAGTTCTTTTTTGCCAAACTACCCCGACTTGCGCGAATTATGGAGCAATCTGAGCTGTGCAAATCCCCTCCCCCATTCTTCTTTTTTTCTTCTCGACCTTGTGCCGTAAACGGTAAGACAATTCCCGCTTCCTTCTCTCAGGAACCCGTCGTATGTGGCTATTTCCCTTCCCTTCAGCGGGCCTCCAATATTCTGGATATTAACACCTGTTGATAACTCTGAAGAAGATCTTGCCTGTATTTGTTTTTCTTGGACTCTCCTACTCTGCCCACGCATAGGCGCAGTTCTTTCAGAATATAAGTGCCCGAAGCCACGGATGTGGGCCTCAGCTTCCTGGTAATCTTGGTGCCCGTGGTTTCTGATGCCAGAGTATTGTCCAGATTCGAGTGTGGATCATTCATTACCATATTTCAGCTCCCCAGCATGCCCATGTTTCTTAGTTTACAATATACTCAACTCTAAGTACTACTTTCCTTTAATTTTCAAGATGTGTTATAGGGAATGTCATTCAATTGCAAGGCAATGCAGCAATGCTCCAAAAGTTGCAGTTCCTAATTGCTGCGGTTACAGGAACAATCATTGGAAAAGATCATTCATTGCGCTGTTGCAAATTTATTTCAGGAGCGGAAAAGAGTCTTTTTCTATTCTGGGTCTTGGCAGTGCTCTGTTGCGGGTCGCTGTAGGTGGCACACTGAGGTGAGATGGGATCCTTCTGCTGTGATCCCATCTCCCGCAAGAAGCTAAGCCCGCAGATGCCGTGGAGCATCTGCGGATTTCCACCTGGGAGCGTCACACATTTACTGTTGCTCCCCTGTCAACTGGGTTCTTAAATTTGGGGTGGAATGCCAATGTTTGTAATGATGGAATGGAGATTCACCAGGATTCAAGAAGGTTTCTCACTTTTGTTCATGACATTTCATTTAAAACATACGGTTTATTTTCGGTGCAGAACATCAACAGATACCGATATCTGCATGTATGATGTGATGCTGAGAATGTATGTGGAAGTATCTGTGGGAAGAACACAGCAAAAGATATATAAGAACACCCCTCCCATCATCAATGCCCACCATGCCTACCACAGCGAATTTCAAGAATCTTATTGAATATATCACCCTGGCCGCAACTACTGCACAAAACATCGCAGAAACAGCCAAAGTGCCTTTCCATGGGTCAACTGCTGCCTTGTGCTTGTCAATTACCAAGTCTGTTCAGGTAAGCCGATCCTTCTGGCCATTGATGCAATATTTAGCCCCCCCCCCAAAAAATAGACCATCAGATCAAACAAGGAAGAATATGTCGAAATTTTGGGGCACATTCATGAAATCCTGTGCATCATTGTCCAGCTTGATTCAACTTCAGAAATCAGGGGTGTCCTTCCAACATCACTCCTGTATGACATTGCAAAATTCACAGAGTGAGTCTCATTTGATGATGACATTGTATTCATTTTATATTTCACACCAGGTCACTTGAAAAGGTGTTCACGGTTCTGAATGGGCAACAAAAAGGCACTCTAGGAAAAATAAAGGGATTTTTCAGACAGCCTGAGGCTGGAGAAAGATTGGAAACATGCAAGCAAGAGCTCAATTGGATGGTTGGATTATTCAAGGTATATCAGATGAAATGTGTTTCAGTGCACATTCAAATCATTTGCAGGCTCAAGTTACAGGTTCAACCTTGTCTCAAATGGGGCAAATGAAAAAGGATGCCAAGGAACAACATGAAGAGCTTGTTGCCCTTTTGGAGAAAGACTCTACCCTCACCGGATCTGATCGCTCCTCAGTGAGTAGCAAAGTATGACCATTTAAATGTGCAGCTCATGGTTGTTAGATGGCAGGAACTCTTCCAAGTTTGAAGAATAATAGGTGAGGCAAACCTGCAAACACCATCAATCTTACTAAAGGTCTTGAACAGCTCAGGATCTTTTGGTCTACTTCCACCCTGCCCCAAAATCTTCAATGGCCGTGAATCAGAGCTCCAGGATGTGGTGAAGATTCTCATGCAGGATTCTGCCCACATTGCTATTCTTGGTGCAGGAGGCATGGGAAAGACGAGCCTTGCCACAGCAGCCCTCCATAATCCACAAGTGGAAGCCAAGTATTCAGATCGATACTTCGTTCCATGCCATTCGAGCCCCACTTGCACTGAGCTGGCAGCAACAATTGCAGATCATATTGGGTTGGAGAAGGGCTCAAACCTGCCAAAAAAAATTGCCCATTATTTTGCCCATGCTCCCCCTTCCCTTCTGGTCTTAGATAATCTGGAAACCCCATGGGAAGCCCTTTCAGCTCGCTCTGAAGTTGAAGAGTTTCTATCTCTTCTGACTGATGCCCCTCACTTGGGCCTCATGGTGAGTAATGTTTGCGAGTTTATCAATTATACCTTGAACTTCCTGTAGATCACCCTGAGAGGTGCTGAGCACCCAAGTAAAGTCAAATGGACCCGCCCCTTCCTGGCCCCTCTCAAGCCACTTTCCAATGTGGCTGCTTGGCAGACCTTCATTGAGGTTGCTGATGATGGCCATGATGATGCCAGCATCAATGAACTCCTTGAACTGACTGGGAATCTTCCACTGGCAGTCAGCCTCATTGCAAGTGTTGCTGATTCTGAGGGATGTGCCAAGGCACTTTCTCGTTGGAAATTGGAAAGTACTCGGATGCTTTCTGATGGGTATGACCAGAGATCAAGCCTGGATATATCCATCATGTTGTCATACACCAGCTCTCGTATGACCCCAGGTGCTCAGGAGTTGCTCAGTCTTCTGTCCATGCTACCAGATGGGCTTGCAGATGCTGATTTGGTGCAGGCCAAACTGCCAATCCCTGATATTCTGTCTTGCAAGGCTACTCTGATTCAAACAGCCCTTGCCTTTGTTGCACAGGATCAATGCCTCAAAGTCCTGGTTCCTATCCGAGAACATATCCTTAGCATTCATCCTCCTGCAGATGCCTTGAAGCTAAAGCTACGGGAACACTTCCATCAAATTCTTGATCTTTGGCACCAATTCAGAGATCTCAACATAACAGATATATTCCCTCAAATTTCAGGAAATTTGAGCAACTTCAACACTGTTCTCCATGATGGGCTTGAACCAGAAGGGCCTGATATTATCCAGAACTTTAGGAGCATCCTGTTTCTCAATGATTTTTACTATCTGGTCCACGACACATATTCACCCCTTTTGCTCCAGCTTTCTGGACAAATGCTGCATTGGAAAGACAATCAAATCTTTGGGGAATATCTCATTGAGCTATTGGAAACTTCGGAATATTTGCCTGACCTGGATCTCAATAGCGACATCACCCTAGGCACTCAGCATTTCACATCAAAAGATCCACTGGAACAGAGTAAGACACAATCATGGTCCTTGTGATCACCTAACTAATTGATCACCAGGCAGATGGTACCGTGCTCTGGGAATGTATTTCAAGTTTGCAAAGTCAGATTTAGCAGGAGCCCTGCAGTATTTTCAAACAGCATATTCTCTGGCAGAAAGTACTGGATACCCTACTATTGTTGGCTACCGTGCTTTGACCGGCATATGTGGCATTCTTATTGTCACTGGAAAGCCCTTGAGTGCACTCACATATGCCAAGGAAGCATATAGATATGCTGAGCATATAGGGAACATCCGTGGACAAGCTTGGTCTCTCCACCTTCAAGGAACAAGTCACATATATTTGGCAAACTATCGGCATGCCCAACATCTTCTGCAAAAATCCAGACATATCCTGGCTACTCTTGGTCACCAACAAAGTACATTGAATCTTTCCATCCTAAATCTCCAGGCTGAGATACACCTTGTGAAATCTGAGTATTTGGAATCATGCAAGCTACAATTAGCCATTGCATCCAGCTGCCAGGCAACTTCATACTATGCCATCATGGCAAACTTGAACAATGCTTTCATTGATATTACTACTGGTGCCGACTCAAAAATCATTCACCAAAATCTAGTCATTGCTCAGTCTCATTTGAAGGCATTATATGGGTATTATAGCAGACAGCTATGCACTTTTTTCAGTGATTATATAGCTGCTGAACTCTGTCATAGAGATGGCACTCTTGGGACTGTGGATGCACTGTTTGAAAAATGTTTTGCATTGTCTCTGGATATTGGCACAGAGCTGGCACTCTTATGTGCTGAAAGGCTTGGAGATCTTTCCAGCGGTATTGTCACGATTCGATGCCAAATCTAATCTAATCGAGACAACGCCGACATCCCCTATCTTAACGCCCAAGATCATAAACGCCCAGACTATATATATCGATGACGACAACGATGTCGGGATTAGCCGAGAGGACTGGGAGATGGCCGGTTAAGGCGAGGCATGACATCACGGATATATTTATCCTCGTAGAACGTTGTGGAACATTGAAGAACATTCGGACATGAGGCTACGGGACGTTTACATACAGGCTTCCATATGTACATAGTTCACACGGTTACGACCGTTCAGTATAAGTAGAGTAGTGTTTCGCTTGTAGTAGTTAACCTTTTATTCCATCATCTTTCGAGCTCTACACATCTCACTACCCAATCCCTCTCATCTTACCGAGAGTGGACGAGATTGAGTCTTGACTGTGACATAATAAAAGGTTACCCATCATACCCTCGTACCGCCCCTACCGACCTCCTTTCCTCGCCATCCCCCCACTTTCTAGTTACCCCTTTCTGCCGTCGTGGCAGCCTCTTACCTGAAGATCCACTTCCCCCATACCAACATTCACGTCGTCCACACCGACGTTAAACAATTGCAGCGCCAATCGTTCGTGGTTCACTCGAACAGACAGACGCTAGGCCACGGGAAACGTTGAGACCGTCCCCAGCCCTATAGCAGTCGCCGGAGCACTAGCTTGACCTTCGGGGAAGGCTACCTCGCTATCGCCGGGGGTGTCGTAGAAGACCCGGGGTAGTTCTGTTAGCAACAAACCACATCGACTTCACCAACCGCTTCGTGCGGGTTGTAGCAAAGTGCCGACATACCGCGTACCCTCGAACGGGTCATCGACCCCTGATTCCGTCCACGAGTGGATAGCCGACCGAGCCCGATCCGCATCACCACCAGGAGAGACCTTTCTTTCCTTTCCTACCTACACCCAAATCACCTACGCCTCCACCCCTCCACCCGCACCAGACATGTCCCGACAAGGATCCCCCATGCACCAAGGGCCCGCACCCCAGCCCTACCAACAACTCTACTTCCAATCACCCGATGGAAGCTACCACCCTGCCCCGACCCCCTTCATTCCCAGATCGCCACCGCGACCCCTCCCCCGTATACCCACACCACGCGAACCCTCCCCACTCCCATCCCCAAGGACGTTCCTTACGGGATTAGTCAACAACGTCTCGACGAGACAGACGTCAAAAATAGTCTTGGCGAAAACCCCGCCGTTGTTCGACGGCAACGACAAGGCCAGGTGGGATACCTGGTACGACGCCCTCACAACCTACGTGGCGGCATACGGATCCGAGTTCACCCTCGAATCCACGAAGATCTTCTTCACCCTCTCGTTATTGAGGGATGAAGATGGAAAGGCTTGCCCGGCCTCGAACTGGGTACGGAATTGGAAGCGACAGTATGTCGCTTTCGGAACGCTGCACCCCGCAGCAACATTCGAAGGGCTCATCGCTGAGCTCGAGAAGACGTTCAGGGACACGAACGTCAGGGAAACGGCGCACCTGCGCCTGCTCAACACTCGGCAGGGAAAAGACTCCCTTGCCGACTTTCTGCAGAAGTACGAGCTTACTGCAGAGGAAGCCGGGTACACACCCGGAGACAGAACTTTTGACACCTTCCTGTGTCAATTGTTGGAGACCCTCGTCAATGAGGAAGTCCGACGTAACCTATACGCCGGAGGAATCGAGATTCCCGGAGAGTACCGGGAACTGAAGAAACGGATGCTTGTTATCAACAGCATCCTGGAGCGCAGCAAGCTCCAAAAAGGAAACATGTTCTGGACCCCGACAGGGCCCAGACAGAACACCGGGGCGTCCCAACCCCGTCAACAAAACGAGGGACCAGACCGGACGAAGATCCCGGTCTCGAAAGGCGGCGACGCCATGGACATCGACAGGGCTAAGGCGGCGGCCAAGCCCTTCTTATGCTATAACTGTGGCAAGGAAGGCCACATGAAGCGCGAGTGCCCGGAGCCTCGCAAGAACAAGTTTAATATCCGGTCGATCAAGACCGACGACTACTCGCAGGAGGACCTGCAGGCCCTGGCGGCCACCCTCCGCGAGAAGGGTTTTTAAAGGGGCCCCCGCTTGCGGCCAAAGCGGCGCCCCCTCCCCCGGTTACGAAGACTGTTCGCTTCTCGGACTTAAATATTGACACTCACGATACCACGGACTCAGTAGTTACGGACGATGACATGTATTCAGAAGAAAACAGTAGTTTACGAAAGAACATAAACGATTTCTTAGTAACTAGTGTAGAAAACAACAAAAAAATACGTATTTTGGAGAATCAAAACCGAAAAAATAATTTAAAGAACAAGAGAATGGACGAAGCGAACAAGCGCTGGAGCGCTTACAAAAAGGCCCCTGGAATCCAAACCAGTGATAAAAATACGGAGACGAAAAAGGGTGACGATGTCACGACGGCTCAATCCTTATCGAAGGAGGAAGCGCCGAAGAAGGAAGGGAAGGCGCCCACGGTACCGGCCGGCTTGACCGGGCTAAAGGCAGCGAAGTGGTTGTCCCATAAGGCAATGGGCATACCGGAGGACAAGCTCGCGAAGGAGCTACGGGAATACCAGAAGCAACGGAAACATCATGAGATGTTGGTCAACGTCCAGATAACCACGTTGGATACCGGGAAGACGCGCGCAGTCAAGGCACTTCTCGATAACGGAAGCACAGCATCGTGCATCGATCGAGATTATGCCAAGGCTGAAGACTTCGAGCTCCACGAGCTTGAAGCGCACATTGTCGCCCGCAACGCGGACGGGACGGACAACGCCAGAGGCAAGATCACTCACTACGTTGAGTTGATCATGGCGGTCGGACCACACCGGGAGAAGCATCGCTTCCTGGTGACCGGGCTAGGAAAAGCCCGGATGTTCATCGGATATGATTGGTTGTTCAAGCACAACCCCGTGATCGACTGGAGAGCACAAAAAATACTCTTCAGCCGATGCCCCCCCGAATGCAACATGAAGGGGACGGAATCCGGAGCTGGGGAAGGCCGAACGAACGAGCTGGAGGAAGGGGAGTCTTTACTCCTAGTAGACTTTGCGGAAGCAATCGACCTTCGGGTCAAAGAGACGCAGGCGCAGCGCATGGTGCAAGAGGGAGACCGTGAGAAGGAGCGGATGACAGAGGAGAAGATCCCGGAGCAGTACCGCGACTATGTCAAAGTCTTCGCCAAGGAATCGTTCGACTCACTACCAGAGAAAAGACCATGGGATCACGCAATCGAACTCAAGCCAGAGTCAAAGGCTGTAGATTGCAAGATATACCCACTCTCGGTAGTCGAGCAGGAAAAACTCAACGAGTTTTTAGAAGAGAACTTGAAGAGCGGACGGATCCGGCCATCAAAGTCACCGATGGCCTCGGCATTCTTCTTTATCAAGAAGAAAGACGGCAGCTTGCGGCCCGTACAAGATTATCGGAAGCTCAACGAGATGACGATTAAAAACCGTTATCCACTTCCGCTCATCTCGGAGCTAGTCAATAAGCTTCGCGGCGCAAAGTACTTCACGAAGCTGGACATACGCTGGGGGTACAACAATGTGCGGATCAAAGAGGGAGATGAGTGGAAGGCGGCTTTCCGGACCAATCGGGGCCTGTTCGAGCCTTTGGTGATGTTCTTCGGCTTGACGAACTCACCGGCGACATTCCAGACGATGATGAACGACATCCTCAGAGATCTAATCAATGAGGGAAAAGTCATCGTCTACCTAGACGACATCCTTATCTTCACCAAGGATTTGGAGGAACACCGAGCCATCAACAAGCGAGTGTTGGAGACGCTCCAGAAACACAAACTCTTTCTCAAGCCAGAAAAGTGCGAGTTCGAACGCACCGAGATTGAGTATCTGGGAGTCATTATCTCCTACAACTCCATGAGAATGGATCCCGCCAAGATCAAAGGCGTGATGGAATGGCCTGAACCCAAGAACCTTAAGCAGACACAGGCGTTCTTGGGGTTCACCAACTTTTACAGGAGATTCGTCCGGGGATACAGCGAAGTCGCGAAGCCACTCACACGGCTGACCGGGAAGGAGGGGTTCTCGTGGGGAAACGAACAGAAGGAAGCGTTCCAGAAGCTAAAGGACCGGATAGCCGATGACGTAGTATTGGCGCTCCCGACGGATCACGGGAAATTCCGACTAGAGGCGGACGCATCAGAAGGAGCGACAGGAGCGATATTGGAGCAGGAACAGGAGGGCGAATGGCGCCCTGTAGCGTTCCAGTCACACGGACTGAACGAGACCGAGCGGAATTACGAGATCTACGACAAAGAGATGCTCGCGATCATGCTCGCCTTGGACGAGTGGCGGCAGATGTTGATGGGAGCGCGGCAAACATTTGAGGTTCTGACGGATCACCAGAACCTTGAATATTTCCGGAAGCCGCAGAAGCTGAATCGGAGGCAAGCCCGATGGATCACGGAGCTCGCGGAGTACGATTTCACTCTGCGGCATCGGGCCGGAGCGTTGAACAAGAAGGCGGATCTCTTATCTCGGAGATCAGATCACGACCAGGGGAAAAGCGACAACGAAAACGTGGTGATGCTAAAACCCGACCATTTCCGAGCACAAGACATAACGCTCGAAGGTCCGGAGGCAGAGATACTGGAAGAGATCATAAAGGAGAAAAAGATAGATAAGAGCGTCAAGCTTGCGCTCGAGAAAAAGTTACAAGCATGGGAAAAGAAGGACGGGGTTATTTACTACAACGGCTTAATATATGTTCCCCGAAACGAGGAACTTCGCGATAAGATTATCGGGTTACATCACGACCCCCCAATGCTTGGTCATCCCGGAGAAAACCGAACGCAGGAGATGATCGAGCGTAATTATTGGTGGCCTAGGATAGGCAACCAGGTCTCAAAATATGTAAAGTCTTGCGAGGCGTGCCAGAGAACGCGAGTGCAGCGGTATCAGCAGGGAAAGCTGAACCCTCACAAGATCGCCGAGGGGCCTTGGCAGACTATATCTATGGATATGATCGGACCGTTGCCGGACAGCAACGGGTTTAACGCTATCCAAGTTTGGGTGGATACATTTTCAAAGATGATCCACACCGAACCGACCACGATGGAGATGACGAGCGAAGGGGTGGCCCGACTGACCCGGGACCGAGTGATCAGATATCACGGAATACCGAGGAAGATTATCTCGGATCGAGACACAAGATACGTCTCGGGATTCATGAAGGAGCTAAATCGCCTTCTCGGGACCGAGATGAACCCCTCGACAGCATTCCACCCGATCACGGACGGGCAGACGGAGAGGATGAACCAGGAGATCGAGAAGTATTTACGGATATTTGTAAATTATCGACAATCGGACTGGGCGGAGTGGCTCGCTTTAGCCGAGTTCACACACAACGACAAAGCTAGCTCATCGACGAGCATGTCGCCGTTCTACACGAACACGGGATACCACCCCTGGAAGGGGATAGAAAACGCAGTCGAGTCGCGCAACGAGGCCGCGAACGACTTTGCCGAGAAAATGAAAAAGATCCGCGACGAAGCGGCAGCTGCGCTGGAGAAAATGCAGAAAACCATGAAAAAACAGTACGACGGGAAGAGGCGCGATGCGCCGGAGTTCAAGGTCGGCGATAAAGTGTGGTTAGATGGCCGAGACATCACCACAGATCGGCCGACGAAGAAGCTAGACGACAGAAGGCTTGGGCCTTACAAGATCCTGGAGAAAGTCGGAGCATCGGCGTACAAGCTAAAGCTACCGGAGACGGACCTGTCACATCCGGTCTTCAACGAGGCAAAGCTGACACCGTATGTGGAACCACCGGCGCACAGAAGGGAAGAACGGCCCGGACCGGAGATAGTCAGCGGATTCGAGGAGTACGAGGTGGAGGAGATCTTAAAACACCGAAAACGCGGCAGAGGTTATCAATACCTCATCAAATGGAAGAATTACCCGAAGGGAGAACGGACGTGGGAACCACGAAGGCACTTGACGCACGTGCAGGAGCTCTTAGACAGTTATAATGTCGAGCACAACCTGCAGATACGTGCGGTGCCGATCCTGCCGAAGGGATTTTGGGATAAAACCATTCACCGATACAAAACAAAGACGGAGAAATTGCCATATCCAGAACGGAAACTATTTAATCCAAACACGGGAGCTTTCACCATGGTCGCCGAGGACGTCGACCCTAAGAGGGGGGTAATGTCACGATTCGATGCCAAATCTAATCTAATCGAGACAACGCCGACATCCCCTATCTTAACGCCCAAGATCATAAACGCCCAGACTATATATATCGATGACGACAACGATGTCGGGATTAGCCGAGAGGACTGGGAGATGGCCGGTTAAGGCGAGGCATGACATCACGGATATATTTATCCTTGTAGAACGTTGTGGAACATTGAAGAACATTCGGACATGAGGCTACGGGACGTTTACATACAGGCTTCCATATGTACATAGTTCACACGGTTACGACCGTTCAGTATAAGTAGAGTAGTGTTTCGCTTGTAGTAGTTAACCTTTTATTCCATCATCTTTCGAGCTCTACACATCTCACTACCCAATCCCTCTCATCTTACCGAGAGTGGACGAGATTGAGTCTTGACTGTGACAGGTATGAATGACATTCCAACTACACTGCAATGGACCGGAATCTTCCTTGGACTGGCATTGAAGTGCAAGGACAAGCGCCAGACAATGCAAGCATTCCGATGCCTTGGCCAGATTTTTTCTGCCAAAGGTGATGATGAAACAGCTCTCAACCTATTCAATATTGCACTCGATGGATTCACATTCATGGATGTCCATCGCTGGCGGGCAGATTGCATGGTTCGAATTGGTGATATACTGAATAATCGTGGAGAGGTCATTAAAGCAATTGAATTGTGGAAGACAGCAAGGCCCTTGTTTGAAAGGTCCTCTCAGTTGAAAGATGTAATCAAGATTGATACAAAGATAGCAGAGGTTGACTCTGCCATTCTGGCCAAGTATGAGGAACAACTTCAACACCTTTCAGAATTGCATATACCTGTTAGTGCACTGGAGGAGGCATACATCACTGAGGAGGAGGAGGAAGAGGAGGAAGAGAACAAATTGGCTCAAGGAAGTGACATTTGGGACAAGGGGAGGCATGGAGTGTTGGTTTGAATTGCAGTCTGGGTCTAGGATAATCAGTGTAGTCTTGTTGTTCTTTCGCTTCAACTTTCCACAGCTCCACCCATATTTGCACAAATACATACCCACCTGTTCTTGGTGTGCACAGCATGCTATGTCAGATCATAGCCTTTTGTCCAGTATGTAGCCTCCGTATTTATTTATTTTACCCACATCAGTGGTGATTAAGTGTGGTCTGAATTGTGAAGGCAAAGTAACTACCATTCCTTCACTGATGCAGCTTCAAATAATTCAAATATCCACCAAACTCAACAGTGTGCTTCATATTTATACAGAGGTATAAGCAGCATGTTTATTTTGTTTCATTTATTCTATTTTATGATCATGCCAGAAGATCTGGAGTGAGGAATAAATGGACTGAATAAAACTCGGGAGGCAGCGGATCTCCATTTTTTTTTCGAAGGTTTGCAGTCAGAAATAAGTTGCAGATGGTCCTAAATGCATTGCAGAATGCATGAGAGCATTTTCAAGGGAGAAAAAAAATGGAAATACTAGCAGGGGTGGTCTTACATTTTCCCCCAATTCCTTGGTAACATCGCATCCACGTATGAGGAGCAGATACGTCATTCAATTTAATTCGGGTTTGAGAGTTTTAGATTTTATCTGTTTTTATTTTATTTTATTTTCCACTTGGCAGCGCAGGCAGGAAGAAATCAACTAAATTGGTGTGCTGTTCTTTCTGCCACGTGAACAATTGAATGAGTTGAATAACATATATATGTACAAGTTGAAAATGTGGAGACTAAAGTTCACTAACAGAATGGCACACATCTGCTCTTGGTAGTTCATACACCATCAATGGTGTTGCAAGGAGAAGAATATCTGTTTGACTCAGATCTGAGCCATTCAAATCTCGGAGACATTCACATTTTTTTGATGGGGAAGCCCGAATAACCGGGATTGGAGAAACGTGTACTTACCAAGATCTCATCCACAAGAAATAGAATTTGTGTCTCTCAGTCTTGCGATAAGTGTATGAATTGTGATACAGGTTCATGTGTAAAATAACTTGAGGTGGATATATGGAGAGTACAGATAAATTGGAGAGGACTTGGTGGTGGATGATCCTGCACCTCTTCCCATAATCCTGTGCTTTGTATCTATTTGCCAGGAGAAAATCATTCGTTCAACTTGGGTCTAAGGTATCTGGTTTTTTTTTGTTATGTCTTGGTGAGCAGAACGGAGTGCAATATATGCAAGTTCCGTTGTCGGGTACCGGTACCAGCATGCTTCCCGGATTTATTTAATTGAACCAGCTGTGGGTGGTTATTATATAATATATTTTATCTGGCAATAAGCATTGAGGTGGAGCCTTTTCTTTTGCATGGAAGTATTGAGAAGAGTCAAATGCAGACAAAAGTAAAATGCATGCTGATTTGGTAGCAGGGATACTGTGTCTACTCTCAATGTGCATTGAATATTTCGTGGATTCAAAGAGAATCACCCTTCGATCGGATCTGAGCCATTACACCTCGCTTAGTGTGTCAGAATCTTTGCTCGGCTTTGGGAGCTGCAGTTGAGGCCACACTGGCTTCGGGGTGATTTTCAATTTAAGTTATTATTCTTGTATCTGGGAATATCCATTCGGGTGTTCCTTTTGCGCAGAGTTCAAAGACTCAAATTCATACAAAGTAAAATTTATAAAGAAGTGGACATAATGCTCGGCTCCAGCGCTATCATGTGTCTCCTCTGCATGTTGAACCTGGTCTGGAAGGGGAAGGTCACCTATTTGACTCGGGTCTGTATAGTCCTGAGCCTTCTCGAGGTAATAGCACGCAAATGACGGTTGTGATCAGTGCGGACATTATCACTCATTGGGAGAGGAAAATATTTGACTTCATTTTGTTGGCCACATCACCATGGGCTCAGCTTGCTGAAGAGGCAGTTTGCGATCTCAATGAAAAACTGACCGTGTCACTGTCGCTGAAAATCCCTGAGAGTCCGGCTCTCTTCTGTAGAAATGGTGCCCTGGCAGGTTTTTCCAACGGATTACCATTGCATGAATACCAGGCTGTCGATATACAAAGGATCTGCGACCGCGAGGGAGAGCAAGTGTCACGATTTGATCGCAATCTTATCGCGACAACGCCTATCTTAGTGCCCAAACAAGCACCAACAGATAAGATCATCCTTCGAATGACAACTTCTATTGGGACAACTGGGACAACACCGATCGAAGGACACATGGCTATGGGCTACGCTTAATTTATGATTGGGTCATTAATCAGGTTCATTAATCAGAAACACAGATCGACTTATGACAGGATACACATATGATCGGACAGTATTGGTTTCAGGACTGATCCGTTTCAGATATAATTACTTAGCAGTGTACACAGCTTTCAGACTTAGCAATGTACACAGCCTTTGGAACAGTATATATAGAGTAATAGTTCATCTGTAGTAGTTAACCTTTTATTCCATCATTTTTCGAGAACTCATAAGGCACCACCCTATCCCTCTCATCTTACTGAGAGTGGACGCCAGAGTCTTGACTGTGACATAATAAAAGGTTGCCCTTCATACCCTCGTACCGCCACCCACCGACCTCCTTTCCTCGCCATCCACTTCGTCCCTCTACCCTCTTCTTTCTACCTCTTTCTGCCGTCGTGGCAGCCTCTTACCTGAAGATCCATTATCCCCATATCGACATTCACTTCGTCCACAGCGAAGTAAAACAAGTGCAGCGCCCATCGTTCGTGGTTCACTCGAACAGACAGACGCTAGGCCACGGGAAACGTTGAGACCGTCCCCAGCCTTACAGCAGTCGCAGGAGCACTGATCTGACCTTCGGGGAGGATCATCTCGCTATCGCCGGGGGTGTCGTAGAAGACCCGGGGTAGTTCTGTTAGCAACAAACCACATCGACCCCACCATCCGCTTCGTGCGGACTCGTACCGAAAGTTGCCATTTACCGCGCACCTTCCTCCATTTCTTCGGCCTCGTCCCGAGCTGACTCTCCTACCTTCGAGACCGCCTCCTCTTCCGAGCACCTTCCTCCACCCCCACCTCCTGTTCCACACACACCACCTACGATCACGCCGCCTAGACGAATCATGTCCAGACCGGTTTCCCCCATCCACTACGAACCAATGGAGACTGAGCCCAGGGCTCGCATTTCCTCCAAGATCTCCTATGCCCGTCTTCCCCCCACATTTGATGGATCTGACAAAGCCAAGTGGGACACATTCAACGACGCCCTCTCGAACTACATTTGGGCATACGACTCGGAATTTGACTCCGAGAAGAAGAAAATCTCCTTCACCCTATCATTACTGGGGAGGGAGGATGGAACCCCGAGCCCAGCATCCAACTGGGTTCGCAACTGGCGGAGACGCCATGTGAAGGATGGAGAGCTCACCCCTCTCTATACCTTTAAGGGGCTCATCACGGAGCTCAAGAAGACATTCGAAGACCGGAACATCAGACAGACAGCACATTTACGCCTCACCACCACGAGGCAGGGGAAGTCCAAGTTGACGGACTTCATCCAGGCGTTCGAACTGAACGCAGAGGAAGCGGGGTATGACCCCAATGGTGAGGACAAGCATCATGATGCTTTCCTTGTGGAGACATTGGAGAACCTCATCAACGAGGATGTCCGGGACCGATTATATTCCGGAGGAGATGTTCCCGAAGACTATGGAGGTCTTCGGGACAAGCTGATCAAGGTCAGCGGAATCATGGAGCGGCAGAAGCTCCGGACAGCCCAGACGAGCCGGATATTCTGGACCCCAGCACAAAAAGTCCAGGGGACGGCGCAGAAGGTGTCACCAGGTTTTGGCCCTGCACCGAACTTGGCCAAGAAGATTGGGCCAGGAGAAACGGCACCGATGGATGTGGACAGGGCAAATGCGAAAGCTACACCCTTTACATGCTACAACTGTGGCAAGGAGGGCCACATGAAGCGGGAGTGCCCAGAGCCTCCCAAGAGGAAGTTTAATATCCGGTCGATCAAGACTGACGACTACTCGCAGGAGGACCTGCAGGCCTTGGCGGCTGTCCTTCGTGAGAAGGGTTTTTAAAGGGGCCCCCACTTATGGCCAAAGTGGCGCCCCCAGTTACGAAACATGTACGCTTCACGGACAATCATCTAGTTACCGTGGACACTGTAGTTACGAATGACTCCCAGGAGGAGGATGATTTATCTACTGAAGAAAACACTAGTTTACGAAAGAGCATAAACGATTTCCTAGTAGCTAGTATAGAAAACAACAAAAAAAATACGTATCTTGGAGAATCAGAATCGGAAACATAATTTAAAGAACAAACGGATGGATGAAGCGAACAAGCGCTGGAGCGCTTTCAAAAAGGCCCCTGGAACCCAAACCAGTGATAAAAATAATGAGACGAAAAAGGGCGACAAGGTCGCGGAGGCTCAATCCTGTAAAGAGGAGGAAGCGCCTAGGAGGACACGAGTCACATTTAGACTCAAGAAGACACAGGTTCAGAAGGAAATGAACCGGAAGGTGGACAAGCTCGGAAAAGAGCTTAGGGAGTTGCAGAAGCAGCGGAAGCATCATGAGATGCTGGTTCCCGTTACGTTAATGGCGTTGGATACTGGGAAGATGTGCACAGTCAAGGCTCTTCTCGATAACGGATGCACATCCACATGCATCGATCGAGATTATGCTAAGGCTGAAGGCTTTGAACTCAAAGAACTTGATGTGCACATAGTCGCTCTCAACGCAGATGGAACAGAGAACTCAAAGGGCAAGATCACTCATTATGTTGAGTTGATCATGACTGTTGGACCACACCATGAAAGGCAGAGATTCCTTGTCACCGGACTTGGGAAAGCCAGGGTGTTCATTGGGTACGACTGGTTGTACAAACACAACCCCTTGATCGATTGGAGAGCACAAAAAATACTCTTCAATCGCTGTCCGCAGGAGTGCAACATGACGGGCACGGAGTACGGCACAGGAGCGGGCCGGGAGAATGAGTTGGAGGAAGGAGAATCCCTTCTGCTGGTCGATTTTGCAGAAGCAATAGACCTACGCGTAAAAGAGACGCAATCACAGAAATTAGCAGAAGAAGCCAATAGGGAGAAGGAGAAAATGACAGAGGAGAAGATCCCGGATCAGTACCACGAATATATAAAAGTCTTCGCCAAGGAATCATTTGACTCGTTGCCAGAGAAAAGACCATGGGACCATGCAATCGAGCTAAAGCCAGACGCAAAGGCTGTAGATTGCAAAATCTATCCACTCTCGGTGACGGAACAGGAAAAATTGAATGATTTCCTGGAAGAAAACCTGAAAAGCGGGAGGATCCGCCCATCGAAATCACCAATGGCATCAGCGTTCTTTTTCATCAAAAAGAAGGATGGCAGCCTGCGACCTGTGCAGGATTATCGGAAGCTCAATGAGATGACGATTAAAAACCGTTATCCACTTCCACTCATCTCGGAGCTAGTACATAAGCTCAGAGGTGCCAGGTTCTTTACAAAATTGGACATTCGATGGGGGTACAACAATGTACGGATTAAGGAGGGAGACGAGTGGAAGGCGGCATTCCGGACCAACCGAGGGCTGTTTGAGCCTTTAGTGATGTTCTTTGGTCTCACAAACTCACCAGCAACATTTCAAACAATGATGAACGACATCCTTCGGGATCTAATCAACGAGGGAAAAGTCATTGTCTACCTGGATGACATCTTGATCTTCACCAACAATTTGGATGAACATCGAGAGATTACGAAGCGAGTGTTAAAGATACTCCAGGAAAACAAACTCGTTCTCAAACCCGAGAAGTGCGAGTTTGAATGCACAGAGATTGAGTACCTGGGGGTGATAATCTCCTACAACTCGATGAAGATGGATCCCGCCAAAATCAAAGGCGTGATGGAGTGGCCAGAACCAAAGAATCTTAAACAGACACAGGCGTTCTTAGGGTTCACCAACTTCTATCGCAGATTCGTCCGGGGGTACAGTGAGGTTGCCAAACCACTCACACGGTTGACAGGGAAGGAAGGATTCCGGTGGGGACAGGAGCAGAAGGATGCATTCCAGAAGCTTAAAGACCGCATTGCCGAGGATGTTGTATTAGCATTGCCCACGGACAACGGCAAGTTCCGGTTAGAAGCGGATGCATCAGACGGGGCAACGGGAGCAATCCTGGAACAGGAACAAGACGGCGAATGGCGCCCAGTCGCGTTCCAGTCTCATGGGTTGAATGAGACAGAGCGGAATTACGAGATCTACGACAAAGAGATGCTCGCAATAATGCTCGCTCTGGAGGAGTGGAGGCGGATGCTGATGGGAGCACGAGAGACGTT
Organism: Mycena rebaudengoi; assembly: GCA_029282285.1. NCBI lineage: Eukaryota > Fungi > Basidiomycota > Agaricomycetes > Agaricales > Mycenaceae > Mycena > Mycena rebaudengoi. Next base: position 193,769 of record JARJCX010000190.1, on the reverse strand, counting down.
TGAAGTTCTGACGGATCACCAGAACCTAGAATATTTCAAGAAGCCCCAGAAGCTGAATCGGAGACAGGCCCGGTGGATTACGGAGTTAGCAGAATACGACTTCACCCTTCATCACCGGCCCGGAGCGTTGAACAAGAAGGCAGATCTCTTATCTCGGAGATCAGATCATGACCAAGGGAAAAACGACAATGAAAACATCGTGATGCTAAAACCCGAACATTTCCGAGCACATGATATAGTGCTGGAAGGACCGGAAGCAGAGATCTTGGACGAGATCAAGAAGGAGAAAAAGATAGACAAGAGCGTCAAGCTTGCGCTCGAGAAAAAGTTACAAGCATGGGAGAAGAAAGAGGACATTATTTATTATAACGGATTAATCTATGTTCCCCGAAATGAGGAACTACGAGACAAGATTATTGGGCTTCATCATGATTCACCCTTGCTCGGACATCCTGGAGAGAACCGGACACAGGAGATGATTGAACGTAATTATTGGTGGCCTCGACTAGGCAACCAAATTTCGAAATACATAAAGGAATGCGAGGCATGCCAGAGGACTCGAGTGCACAGATATCAGCAGGGAAAGCTGAATCCACACCAGATTGCTGAGGGGCCTTGGCAGATCATATCTATGGATCTTATCGGACCACTGCCGGTCAGCAACGGCTTTAATGCTATTCAAGTTTGGGTGGATACATTCTCAAAGATGATCCACACTGAACCAGTGAACATGGAGTTGACGAGTGAAGGAGTGGCCCGGTTGACCCGGGATCGAGTGGTTCGATATCATGGAGTACCACGGAAGATTATCTCAGACCGAGACACGAGATACGTCTCAGGATTCATGAAGGAGTTAAATCGCCTTCTCGGGACCAAAATGAACCCTTCGACGGCATTCCACCCAATCACGGATGGTCAGACTGAACGGATGAATCAGGAGATCGAAAAATATCTCCGCATATTCGTAAATTATCGACAGTCGGACTGGGCAGAATGGCTTGCTTTGGCCGAGTTCGCCCACAATGACAAGACCAGCTCGTCGACGAGTATGTCTCCATTTTATGTAAACACGGGCTATCATCCCTGGAAGGGAATCGAAAACGCAGTCGAGTCACGCAATGAGGCTGCGAACGACTTTGCAGAAAAAATGAAAAAAAATCCGCAATGAGGCGACAGCTGCGCTGGAGAAAACACAGAAAACAATGAAAAAACACTATGACAGGAAGAGGCATGATGCTCCGGAGTTCAAAGTCGGCGATAAGGTGTGGCTAGAGGCCAAAGATATCACCACAGATCGGCCGACGAAGAAGTTGGACGACAGAAGGCTAGGGCCTTACGAGATACTGGAGAAGGTTGGTGCATCGGCGTACAAGCTGAAGTTGCCTGAAACGGACAAGTCACATCCGGTTTTCAACGAGGCACTGCTGACACCGTATGTGGAACCACCAGTGGGGAGGAGAGAGGAGCGGCCAGCACCAGAGATAATCAGTGGAGAAGAAGAGTACGAAGTGGAGGAGATTTTAAAACACAGAAAACGCGGCAGAGGGTTTCAATACCTAGTGAAATGGAAGAACTATCCATTGGCAGAACGGACGTGGGAACCAAGGAGGAATCTGGATAATGCAAAAAAGCTCTTGGACAGATATAATGTCGAGCACAATATTGCTATCCGGACAGTGCCAATCCTACCGAAGGGCTACTGGGATAAAACCATACGCCGATACAAAACAAAGGAGGAGTCCAAAGAATACTCAACAAGGAAATTATTTAATCCAGACACGGGAGCATTTGTCACAGTCGACGAGGACGTCGACCCTAGGGGGGGGGTAATGTCACGATTTGATCGCAATCTTATCGCGACAACGCCTATCTTAGTGCCCAAACAAGCACCAACAGATAAGATCATCCTTCGAATGACAACTTCTATTGGGACAACTGGGACAACACCGATCGAAGGACACATGGCTATGGGCTACGCTTAATTTATGATTGGGTCATTAATCAGGTTCATTAATCAGAAACACAGATCGACTTATGACAGGATACACATATGATCGGACAGTATTGGTTTCAGGACTGATCCGTTTCAGATATAATTACTTAGCAGTGTACACAGCTTTCAGACTTAGCAATGTACACAGCCTTTGGAACAGTATATATAGAGTAATAGTTCATCTGTAGTAGTTAACCTTTTATTCCATCATTTTTCGAGAACTCATAAGGCACCACCCTATCCCTCTCATCTTACTGAGAGTGGACGCCAGAGTCTTGACTGTGACAGCAAGTCACTACTGGGAAAGGTTCAGGATACATCCTTGCGCATGAAATGGGGCACGGAATAATTTTGAGTGTCCAGTTTAATGATCCTAACATTCTCTGATTCAGGCTGGGAAAGACAGTTACTATGGTTGTGTTAGTCTGTGGTGATCGAAAACCTGCTCCAAATTCTGGTATTATCCCAACTATCCTGTGACTAGCTTTCTTCAAAATTTCCTCACCTCATATTATATCACAGTGTTATTACTCCTTCTGTCGGAATTCTTCAACACTGGAAATCAGAATTTCTGAAATTTGTGGGGCCAAACATAAAAGTCCTTCTGTATCACGGAAACAATCGGAATAAGCAAGGCAAACCGAGTTGGACAGTTTTTTTGTAATGTGTCTAGACTCTTTTTATTTCCTTTTGCCAATCGGGGGTTCTATAGCTTACAACCGTCACCGAAGTTCGCAATCAATATGCAGCCTTCAATGATGAGAATAATTTGGCTGCGCTCCACAATTATCCATTCTACAACGGACAATTCCACAGAGTGATAATAGGTATGCGGGATGTTGTATTATCATGTTCATCGACCGACTCTGCAAGCATCGTGGCATATGTTGCACTTCAAAAAGTCCACTCGGTACTTCTTCTTACTGGAACTCCGGCACAAGTGGCCACTTTCATTGTCCGACCTTCCACAACTTTCACTTACTATCGATAAACTCAGAGGCCTGGCTCCTCTTCTGGACTTCATCGGGGTCACCAGCCACGGGTTGGGCGTTCTCAAATATAATGACACATCCCAAAGAAAAAAAAAACTTTTGGAAGGGCAGGAAGGCACAGTGCGCCAGGTTCGAACCCCGATCAATCTGCATTGATGCGCCATCAAGCAACTGCTGCACGGACATTTCTTTTCATTCCCCGCTCTCTGGCTATCTATATGAGTAAGAAAAATGGCTAAAGTGCACAATGCACCTTTCTAAATCAATAGAACAGTTTTTGTTATGCCCCAGTCCTGCTACATATTTAAATTTCTGAATTTAATGTAGACACTGTTCTGAATGTCCAGTAATATAGGCAGAGCCGTCTGTCTATTTAGAAGTTGCTTTGGGGTCAAATTTGTGCATATCCGTAGGGAGAGACAAAAATATGCCAAGTAACACAAACATTCACTTACGGTCTTGTAATGTGGTCCAAAAATTGTGACTAATGTTACAGCACATGTAGATACACATTGAATTATTTTGTGTGCTGACTTTGAGCCTGAGACGGGTTTATTTGGCATTGCTTGGTGATCTAGTGGCACGTGAAGACGATGTGTCTCTCCTCATGACCATAGTGCACCAACAGTTGGTGACTATGGTGAGCTTGCAAGCCTTCCTTCTCACATCTACCAGGAATCTGTTATGATTTCTATGGCACTTGTGCCAGCTGTCCTTGCCTCCGCCTCCCTTTATTCCGCGCTGGAAATCCGTCTTCCCAGGCCTTCAGGTGCCTCTCTGTGCATTCAGCTTTGGATCGTCTCCTTGTAGATTTATCTTAATCTGGGTCACTAATTTATTGCAATAGATATGATAATCTCGCAGTTCAAGCCGCTTCTTCCTCTGTGCTCTGCTAGGTACTCTGAACGAGTACCCAAGCAGCTCAGATATGTAACTCATATCCAGGTCCGACTTGGAGAACTCGATGTAGCTCCCCCATGTTTCGTGCACCTAATACTTCTCTAGCACAGCGACACTGACAATGATTGCCTGCAGGCAGCCGCATATTGCCCAGCAGTTTATATCCATTGCAATTGTCAAACAGGTATGTGTTCGAGTTCCACAGCTCAACTGCTATACGATTCTCCCAATCGCGCTACTACTACCAAGGGGCCGCTATGGGGCATCCGCCCAAGGGCGAAGCTGAAACCCCCGAATCAGACGCCCTGCACGCGCAGCGCCCTCCCCGATGTACTGCGGACTGCTCTGCACACGCCAAAGAGTCGGCCACCGCCTTCCCGCCGCTGAAGAGCGCCATCGGCGGCGTTGTTGCAATCTGGGACATTGCAGGTATTACCGTCATCTCGGTAACTCAAGACCTGCCCAGCGCACGAAGCACTCCAGGACCGATGCCCGCGACATTGCGCTGCGGTATAAAAGATACTGCCGATCTCATTGCCAATGCAGTCCCCGACGGCTCAGAGATTCCTCCGCCGATGCAGCAGATCATTGAGCGATTTACAGTGTGCCCGAAACTTAGGCAACTCACTGGCGAGTCAGTATTCTCGACGAGAACATGCAGCATGGAGGCCATCTGGCTTTCCAGCACGGCCTCTGCCTCATGCACCTGGGGATAATGAGCGCACTATAACAAACATCACAACTCGGCTCGACGACCAGCACCACGATATTTTGGTCGGTCCCCGTCTCCCGCATTTGTCTGATCTGTTGAATAACCAACCATATATATCTAGATCCCACCCAGAAACTGCCTTGACGCTGCAAATCGAATTGCAGCAGGTAGTAATCGCATCGGAACAGGCAAAACAGCGGATGCAGACACAGTGCGAGATCCAACAGGTTTCTGCAGTGGTCATGCGTCTCCCGCCCCCCTCACCCACGGACGCCGGATACTCATATTAATGTGCCCGCGCATGACACCCTTCTTTTTAATTCCCGACTCGCAGTTTTTTGACTAGCCCCTGACGTGTTGGTTGCCTCGCCTAGGTTGAGACACCCTGCCCATACCACTAACCTAATATGCTCGCAGGAACTCTGGGAAGCAGCCTAGAGATGGAAGGTGTTAGGCGCAAGCCATCCCAATCTTATACTGGCAGCGAGGAGGAAGCTTCTCAATAACGTCAGTATTCTGAGGTGTACATGCAATTGATTACGAAATTCAGAGTTGCAATTACTGTGCATCCATTTTTCAGTTCAACAAATCTGTTTCAATGCTTGGTCATAGATTTCAGACTCGTTGCGAGCTTCAGATAATTTTCAACATGCTTCTCAGAATTCTTGTAATCTCTTATTTTTTCCATCTTTTTCGTGCCGGATATTTCAGACCCCAGTAGAGAGGAAGGAATTAAATGTACGGAGCGTGTTAGAAACGACTCGTTGCCTCTGCTCTCGTTTGAAAGGCCCAGTTTTAGTTTGAACTTTGAGTCGACTGGGAAATAAGTAATATTCCACGACGGCCTCGAAGCAGAGATACGGAAACTGAATTGTGAACAGTGCTCTTAATATCAGTTCATCTTCTCATCTTGTCTGTCCAGAGAGTTCGGGGAAAGGGAGAATCGTCGGAATCGGCACATCCTAATATCGATTAAGGGTACCATCAGTGGCTGTGCTACATGGGTATCAATCGTACACAATCGCATAATGGCCCCTTTAAATTTCTGCTCCTCACACCCACAATGGAGCCTAGGGAAGACGGCTTCGATATCTGTATTGAAGAGTACCGACACACTGTCATACCCCCATGCAACAACTGGCACGACCGCGGCGCCGACGATACCACTGGCAAGGATGGGAGTGCCGTTCCAGACCAGACACGCTCTTCCTTACTAGCAAGAGGACTCCGCAATAATTCAGCAGGATCCTCTATTTCTACGGGCCATGCTGCTCATGTTCACGACTCCGTCAGATATACTCCTTCAAGAAGAGGTCACAGTCCCCTGTAGTGCATCTCTCTGTACGGCTGAACTTCATTTAAAAGATGAATACCTTGCGACTACTGGGCATTGTCCCTCCGGATTTCAACCTCGATTATCCCAGCAGCTTGCACTGTGGTAAGCATTTTTGGTCGGACCTCCTTTCAATTTTGAACAAACCACACAGTAAATGACGTTTGGCATATCGCGTCGGACAAATTGGCCTTGTGGTCTTGGGCGCCATGCATTGGGACAGTCCACTTTCTTCTCGGCATTTTGCAGACGGAACGCATAGGGCGACAAGCATATTACCAGCAACACAAGAAGGCTCCCTGGTGCAAATGGAATCCAACTGTAAGTGTCTGTTATGCGAAAAGGCTTTGAGATTCATATTCTGTTAGTGGGCTGAAGGAGAATATATTCTCTTAGAACGGATCCTTCTTTATCCGGAAGTGATTTTCACCCAAGAAGAGCCCACGCTGCGCTGGCAGGAGGGCGGACTTGACAATTTCTACCCGGGGCATGATGGCTATCTCCACGAGCATGGACCAAACGGCCCTCGTCTTCCTGCGTTCCAGTCGGCGAAGCTGAACCCCTTTCTTGTCGCACTCAGCTGCCACGACAAAATGGCCGACTACTTCAAAAAACGACGGCAATCCAGATCCAATTTGCCTGACGCCACCTCGCCCCACCATGAGCTCTTCCAAAAGCTTGTCGCACTTGTTGACGAGATCTGCAGGCCCCTCGAGTTAATCCCTGATATACCTCCTCTTTATTCTCGGGATGCGTTAGCACCTGCCGACGTGCTGGCTGCCAACTCGGTACTTCAAGTTGACAGCATGTTGTCCCCAACCGGCGCTTTCCCGACCCACGCGTCTCCGGCAGACACAGATTATAACCTAGAATCCAATGCTCCTGCATGTAAGTATGCGCGAATTGAGCAATCGAGCTACCAAATTCATGATACCACAAGTGCACGTTCCTCCAGTGGGCCTACGAGAGCGTATTGCCTACGGACAGGCCCTCCTGTGTAAACCAATCGAGGATTGGGAAGACCCTAGGGAGGACTTAACTGGAGTGGTAGACAGCGCACAGACTGGAACATCTCCGATCGACGCATTGGCCCCGACCGAGGTGTCTCCCGCAGACAAATGCTACGACCTGGAACCCAATGCTGTAACGGGTAAGTATGCGCGACTCGTTACGCAATTTGATATGGCTAATTCAGTAAAATTCCAGCACATCTTCCTCCAGTCCGTCTATGAGGGCGTTTTTCCTACGAGAACGCCCACCTGTTCGAACCAATCGAAGATTGGTGCCGGGCTGAGGAGGATCTACAAGAGCGTATCGCCTATGGGCAGGCCCTTTTGTTCAAACCGATTGAAGATTGGCACCTGGCGGACCTGAGGGAAGACCCAACTGGAGTGGAAGATGGCACACACTAGAGGTTGTGGGCAGCCGAGGAAAAGAGTACGAATCCCATGCCGAGTTTATTTGTCTGGGGTGATAACTAATATAACCCTGTAGTACTGGTGTTACTGCGGTTTCATTTTTCATTCCTGGCATCTGCCACAATTATAATAATTCTTTACCGTAAAAAAAACCTATTGCGGTAAGCCGCAAGCAGGAGGTACTGACGACTCGGAGATGCACTGTAAATGCACTACCCGGATTCGTGTTGTCGACATGTTTGGACTCCAGTCCAAGACATAGAATCAGTCGGAATCTGATTATTCAAGCTACCGACTACGTATCTATTTGGCATTGCTTGGTTGAATTTAAGGCACGTGAACACGACGCGTCTCGTCATGACCACCACCGCCGACTGCTTGCAAGCGTTCCCTGCCTTCCTGTTACATCTTGGCCAGAAACTAGGAGTATGTCCAATGCTCTCGAAGGACTACGACTAGTACTCAGTACCAGTTCAGCTCCATATAACCTCTGTCTGGACTTTGGCAATGTACTGGTAGCAGCTGCCAGCAATCAGATTCGTTTTGTCTGGCTACTGGCTCTGTCCCATAGTTTCCGTTTTCAAATATTCTCGCCGCAGTTCATGGACTCAGTATCTACTCAGAGCCTCGAGGAGGTCATACTGGCATATCTGGCCACTCCACGTAAAATGATCAGCCCTCTGACCTGGAAGTCCCTTCCTTGCTTCTGGCGTGTTTCGAATACCAAAACTTGACTCTAAATCGCTTCATTGTAAAATCCGCCCCGCCATTATCCCTACCAAAACTTGATTCTAATTTTTTTCGCTGCAAAATCTGCGCCTCCCATGTCTTCCAACAAGGCGCAACACCCGTGCATCCTGTTCCCTTGCCCCGAGTCCAAGCTCAAGCCGCAAACTACCTTCTCCCTCAAATACATTCTCGTCTTGAATGTCCCCAGCACCTACCCCTACACCATGCTCCCGGTCCTCGCAAGGCGAAGCGTGCGCGTCCCGTTCCTCGAGTTCCGCAGCCTCGGCGCCCCGCCGGCCGACGTCGGCAGCCCGGGCGACGTGTACATCGACCATACCCCCGCCGCGCCCCGGCTGTTCTGCCGCTCCGAGACGCAGTGGACTGCGTGGCCCGGCCCCAGCGACGTTGACCTCGTCGCGCACCCGGACTTTGTCGACGCCAAGTGGGAGCGCTACTTGTGGTGCTCGCCGGGCCTGGGCGTGGAGTGGAGCTGCCTGTCGACGATACGGAGGCGGCGCGCGGATCTCGTGGCGGAGGGGGTGTTGGACGACGTGGTGGCGAGCGAGGAGGAGGGTCGCGCGCTCGCGGCGAAGGTGGTCGGGCTGTATCTCGCGCAGGAGGCGCAGGGGCCATCTGTGTCCAGGACGAAGCGCAAAAGGCGTGTGCGGAGTTACTCGGATGCGGAGGACGATGAAGATGAGGGTGCGGATGACGACTACGACGACGACGACCACGAGCCCTCCGAGCCGGAATACTCTCCGCTCAAAAGCGCTGCACCCGTTTCTAGACCACTGCGCAGCGCTCCCAGACGACTCCGCACCACCACCACCGCCCCCTCCAGCCCCCCACCGACACCCGCCAAGCCCCAACGCGACCCCAAGGCAATGCAGCGCCTCGCCCGCGAGCTTGCGTCCCTCACGTCCGAGCGCGCGCAGCTCGTCCAGCGCAAACGCGCGCTGCAGCAACAGCTGCTGCTGGCGACCCGCAGCCCGATGGACAAGCTTAGAGACGAGTACCAGAATTATGGTACGTCCCCCGCTCTCTCCCTTCTCATCTCATCTCATCATTCATATTCCATACCCAGCCGCTCACGCATCCCTCGCCGGTAAGTCTTTCTCCATCCGTACATACCACGCATCCCCTGATCATATAATACGCCGCAGACACGGAGGTCACCGCGCGCCTCGCGGGCGCGGTCTTTCGTTTGGACGAAGGTGCGTCACTTCATTCATTGCTTTATGAAGGGGAGATTGTTACATATTCTGTTTGCCTTCCTCATCTTTTCCCCCCTTATTCAATGATGGGGAGCTGACGCGGCGTGTCAAACAGCGCAGCGCCGCCTGCGCGCCCTCCGGCTCGCGCGGGTGGGTGTCGAGAAGGGTACGAAGCCGTAGCGCGTCGGGTAGGACGCGGAGCCGAGACGCGTCGGGGAGGACACGGAGCCGCGGCGGGGGATGTGAGCTGGCTGCTGTTCTTCGCGCGGGCTATAAAGCAGCTGCCGCTGGCGGCGTATTTCTTGCATGCACGAGTTATTTTGTGTTCTTGTACGCGTTATTTCGAGTTCTTGCACGCGTTAGTATTTTGATTGCATCTGGCGTTTGGACGTGCTCGTCGATCGTACATGTCAATTCATCCCGCGTTGGATAACCTACGTCTGCGTCGTGCAGATCTTGGTGCCGTTCATCCCTGGCGCACACGGAAGGCGCATGTGCGAGGGCGGCCGAAAACTAGAGTTGGGCTGGAAGACGGAATTCCAGAGGAAGAGGGCCTTGTGGGACGGACGGGTGACGCGGAGATCTCAAGCGAAAGACGGAGACGGACTATCGAGGCGAGCGAACAGCGCTCCCCCAGACTTCGGCTTCCGATTGATCTGATTCTTTATACATATACATTTTTTTCACCCAGTGGCAAGACAGAGGAAGTGGTTTTCTGTGTGGGCTCCGCTCTCAGTATCTGGCAAGTGTTTTGAGCAATCTTCAGTAATGCGAGAAGGCAGCAATCTCCAGGATATGCAATACATGTGTGTTTCAAACACGTGTGAGTAGGCTACGCGCTCCCCTGGCTCTCTGCCTCGCGAGCAAACGGCTAGATCCTCGTTTCAGTCTGCTATCACAAAAACGTCGCACATTCGAGCAAAGTGCGGGCCCAAACGCGTGCCAAATTCCTTGCATAAATGGCGATGGGTAGTGGACGGGGGCCCGGACTTTGTTCGAAAACGCAGAAAACAAGTCCGACATTTTTGACATAGCAGTAGAACGTCCAGACACTCAAGGTGACGGCATTGTACGGTACAGGGTTTGAGGTGGACGACTTGGACTGAAGGACAAGTCTCATACGCGTCAGGGGCGAGCCAAAAAAACGGCGAATCGGGAGTAGAAAAGGAGCCCAGAAAGCTCTAGCGGAAGGGTTTCCTGTTTGGAGGACGAAGCGACATTAATACAGGCACACTATACAGCCCGAGAAACGCACAGTCGACGCCGACACCGCTTTGATGTCGGATTGCATCTGAGCTTGTTGTTGTGCTATTGTCGCTTGCTGCACTTCGACCCGCAGCGCTGACGCAGCCTGGATCGAATTTACATGATCAGACTCGTATATTGGGCCAGAAGAGGGAAACACCCACTATAAAGTCGCGATACTCAGCATCAAGTCGAGCTTTAATACCTTGTATCGTGCGGTCGTGACGGTTAAGATGCACGAGACGCGAGAGACTGTCCGAGGGCGCGATGTCCTCCATGCCGCACCGGATCTCGTCAAGAACACTGGATGGAGAAGACAGTTAATTTCTAGAACAGCGCCGGGAATAAGACTGAACAGCTCACAATATGAATCAGTCAATACTAAGCAGCATCGGTGGAGGAATCTCCGAGGGGTCGGGGACTACATCGGCAATGAGATCAACGATGTCTTTTGTCCGCAGCGCAATATCGCGGGCGTCGGTCCTGGAGTGCTTCGCGCGCTGGGCGGACGCGAGCTACTGAGATAAAGGTAATACAATCCATTTACCTCTGCAATGTCCCAGAGTGCGACAACGCCGCCAACAGTGCTCTTCAGGGGCGGGAAGGCGTCGGCCGACTCTTTAAGCGCGAGCAGAGAAGTCCACAGTACATCGGGGAAGGCACTGTGTGCCAGTGTGCGGGGTGTCTGATTCGGGGGCTTCAGCTCCGCCCTTGGGCAGATGCGGGGCCACCGCATAGCGGTCCTTTGGTAGATACTGTACTACCGCGATTGGGAGAACCTTATAAGAGGTAAATGAAGGCTATGTAACAGCAGTTGAGCTGTTGAGCCTAGGAATACAATGGCAAGTATACGTATAACACGCGGCTTTTGGCAGGCAATCATTGTCGGTGTCGCGGCGCAAGAAGTGTCGTGTGCATGAGACGTGGGGCCCTACATAGAGTTCCAAGTCGGACTTGGATATGAGTTACATATGGGAGCTGCTTGAGTGTTCGTTGAGAGTACGAAAGCAACAGCACTGTGTCGTACCTAGCAGAGCACAGAGGAAGAGCGGGGAGATTATCATATCGATCGCAATGAAAATAGTGAGCGCATTGCTGTTGAAGGATGACCCAGATTGTAACTTAGGGCTTCCAGAAGATAGTTCTGCAAGGAGACCCGATCCCAAGCTGAATCCACAGAATTCCGAGTTAGAGAAGCGCCTCAGCGTCTGGGAAGACGGGCTCGCGGTTCCAAAAAAAGAGCCCCACAGTAAGAACTCAGAAAATATTTGCGTGTCACGTTTTGGTCTATGGAAAGCTGCGGAATAAAGGGAGGCGAAGAGAGGCGGAGGCAAGGATTGCAAGTGTGGTGAGGAGAAAGACGCGTCGTGTTCACGTGTCTTAAAATCAACCAAGCAATGCCAAATAGATCTGTCTTTAGGTAAGCTGGTAACTTGAAGAATTAATCAATTCAGAGCCGAGTACAGAGGCATGTATAGGGAGAGACAAAGAAGCCGAGTCCAGTGAGCGCACTTGCAGCTCAGTTGAAGCTCGTACCCGGCCCATGTTGTACTTAGGAGTATGAGTATGCTCTATCTCAGGTTTTTGTATAGTCTAAATGTGGTTGTTTTTAGAACGAACAGTAGCGATATGACGCAGGAGGGGTCGCGGTTCAATACGGGGGATTCATTAACATACTGGAGACTTTACAATGGCAGGTGGGGCAGTACTAGAGTTTGGCACAGGAAACCAATATACCCCACGTATACTCTATATATTTGGGAAATCGGTGGCCGCTGTATTTTAAGCGCGCTGTGGACCGCAAAAATTGCGCTCAAGGTATGTCCAAACCATATCTCGATAGAAGTCTCAATGCGACTGACCGCGTACTACGCCGTGTGTAGTCACTTTCACTGCCAGACATATCATAGAGTTTTTTTTTCTCTTTCTACAAGAGTCGGAATTGAGTACCGAGTGCACACCAGCCTTCGGAAGTTTTTTCCGAAAAAAGAAGGCTTTGAAATGGTAAGTCTTTGTTAGGAAAAGAAAAGAAATTTGGGAAATGACACTTGAGTTCAGGCGTTCAGGCGTTCGAAGGTTTTACGGTTTCTTGGGGGTTGTTGGACCCCCAAAAAACTTTGAGAACGGGTAGCCGAAAGTCTGTAACTTGTTGAAGTTCAGAAAGCGGAATCGGACATGCCATCTCGCGAGTGCGACTGACTGACCGCGTACGCCACGTGTCACATTCGCTGGCAGGTAATCACAGAGTTTTCTTTTCACAAGAGTCGGAACTGAGTGCCAGAGACACATCAACCAAGATATTTTACTAGTAGAATAAGATTTTTTTAACAGTAAAACCGTTGAAATTCAGGCAAGTGAACACTTTTGGCCGACTGAGACATGAGAATGCGGTCGAGCCGCGTAGCAGGACTCACATTCATCTGCTCTTCATCGCGATGTCATCGAGAGCTACACGCCAAAAAAAAACCAAAATTGACAGTAAAAAAAATAGACAACGCACCGATGTTGTAAGCAACTTCCACGTCCTACTTCGGCCCTCTGTGGACAGTTCTTTGCATTGGAGAAATCAGATGAAGGGTCGACGTATCTTATGATCATGCCAGAAGATCTGGAGTGAGGAATAAATGGACTGAATAAAACTCGGGAGGTGGTGGATCTCCATTTTTTTTTTCGAAGGTTTGCAGTCAGCAATAAGTTGCAGATGGTCCTAAATGCATTGCAGACTGCATGAGAGGATTTTCAAGGGATAAAAAAATGGAAATACTGCTCGGTAGCAGGGGTGGTCTTACATTTTTCTCTGATTCCTTGGTAACATCGCATCTGCGTATGAGGAGAAGGTAAGTCATTCAATTTAATTCAGGTTTGAGAGTTTTAGATTTTTTCTGTTTTTATTTTATTTCATTTTCCACTTGGCGGCGCAGGCAGGAAGAAATCAACTAAATTGGTGTCCTGTTCTTTCTGCCACGCAAACAATTGAACAAGTTGAATAACATATATATACAATCACTCATTGGGAGAGGAAAATATTTTGACTTCACTTTTTTTGCCACATCACCATGGGCTCGGCCTGCTGAAGAGGCAGTTCGCGATCTCAACGAAAAAACTGACCATGTCACCAATACGCAGCCTTCAATGATGAGAATAATTTGGCTGCGCTCCACAACTATCCGTTCTACAACGGACAATTCCACAGAGTGATAATAGGCCTGCGGGATGTTGCATTATCATGTTCATTGACCGACTCTGCGAGCACCGTGGCGTGTCTTGCACTTCAAAAAGCCCACTCGGTACGTCTGACTGGAACTCCGGCACAAGTGGCTGCTTTTATTGTCCCGACCTTCCACAACTTTCACTTACTACCAATAAACTCAGAGGCCTGGCTCCTCTTCTGGACTTCATCGGGGTCACCAGCCACGAATTGGGCGTTCTCAAATATAATGACACATCCCAAAGAAAAAAAAACTTTTGGAAGGGCAGGAAGGCACAGTGCGCCAGGTTCGAACCCCGATCAATCTGCATTGATGCGCCATCAAGCAACTGCTGCACGGACATTTCTTTTCATTCCCCGCTCTCTGGCTACCTATATGAGTAAGAAAAAAGGCTAAAGTGCACAATGCACATGCACAATGCACCTTTACAAATCAATAGAACAGTTTTATTATGCCCCAGTCCTGCACGCTACAGTACATATTTAAAATTTCAGAATTTAATGTAGACACTGTTCTGAATGTCCAGTAATATAGGCAGAGCCGTCTGTCTATTTAGAAGTTGCTTTGGGGTCAAATTTGTGCATATCCGTAGGCAGAGACAAAAATATGCCAAGTAACACAAACATTCACTTACGGTCTTGTAATGTGGTCCAAAAATTGTGACTAATGTTATAGCACATGTAGATACACATTAAATTATTTTGTGTGCTGACTTTGAGCCTGAGAACACCCAAGAGGCTGAGGAATGAAAAGAAATGTCCGTGCGGCAGGTTATTTGATGGCGCATCAATGCAAATTGATCGCGCGCAGAATCTGGCGCACTGCGCTTCCCACCCTTGCAAAAGTTTTTATTTATTTTTGGGATATGTCATTATATTTGAAAACAGCAATAATTGTGTCACCACTGAACTTTATGGACACGGAGAAGTGCGGCCGATTAAGCTTCTTCTGGTCCGAATTTTTTCACTGTAATTTTCGATTCGACCTGTTCCCGCTAAAACACATTTCCAAGAAAGAAAATCAGAAATGTGTGTGCCAAAATACAAATTTATTTCATGTCTTCTGCTGACTTCTCCCTATGTAGGCTAGTACATAGACGATAGAACGACCAATAATGTAAGGTATGAGATGTAGGGTAGATTATTTATATATCGCTACGAAACAACCGTACAATGGATAGGATGGAAAGAGAGAGAAAAAGATGCCAATGATGTGTATGAGTGGAATGAATCTGATGCGTCGTGATGGAAGCCAAGTGATGAGGGGATGCAGTAGCGAGTTGAGAGAATGATGGATGGATGAATGCGTGTGCTAATGTGCAGATGGAAGGATGTATGCGAAAGAAAAGAAGGAAACTATGTGACAGAGAAGGAAAGAAAGAGATACGTGAATGAATACGTAGTAGAACGGATGGATTATGAGATACGAACGGCGCGGTTGTAAAGGTCAATCAATACATGTCGGTGTCGGTGGAACGGGAGGACAGTGGAACGGCGGGGTAACTCACTAGTAGAACGTAAAACGGCGGAGAAACCCGCCCATCGGTGGCTCAATACACATACGCATACTCGCTCACCCCCGGCGGGCCTGCGTTCGCAAACACGGCGCGGCGCGGCATCGGCGCCTGCACGAACGGGGCGAGCTAAGGGAGCGTGTGCGAGGGGATGTGTGTGTGCGCGGGCGGCGCAAGGCCGTGCGAGGGGACCTGCGGGGCATGCGACGGAACCACCTCCCCCACCCCCGGGACTCCACCGCTCCAAGTCCACAAAGCGCGGCAGCCGTGGCGGCGTCCACTACCCGTGCCCGGCCACCGCGTACGCGGGGTGCGGGGGCGTCCACTGCATCGTCGTGCATGCATGCGGGGCGGCGTGCCGCTGGTGCTGGTGTGACGTGTGTTGCAGCATATGCTGTGGGTGCTGTGTGCTGCTGCTAGTGTGCCTGTTGCTGGTGTTGCTGCGTCGTGCACTGCATCGAGGGCGTCCACTGCTGCTGCTGCCCCCCACCCTGATACACCCCCGCCTGCTGCGCCGCACCCTGATACCTCGGCGGCGACCACCTCCCACCCGCACAGGCGACGTCCGCGGCTCTGTACGCCCCACCGCCCCGCGTACCCTCCTCCTACGCACCCGTACTGACTGCGACTGCTGCTGCGGCCGGTACGCATGCGCGGAGGGTTCGGGGAGCGGCGCGGCAGGGACGACGCGCAGCCTGCGCATCCTTTATGCCTGGTCGCCGCTGCTGGGGTCGTGCTAGGCGTGATGGTCGGCGCGCTGCGGCGCGGCGGGATGGTCGCGGGCTTTGGAGGACACAGGCACATACGTCAGCTCCGCATCCCTCTCATCCGATTCGCGCCCGTTGTCCGACGCGGCCGACGTGCGCGAAGAGAGGCACACCATCGGTCGGTGCGCGCGGGGCTGCGCGAAGTCGGCGGCAGCGGGGGTGTGTCGCATCGCGAAGTCGGTGGTGCGCTCCGTGTAGGCCTGGGCGTCGTATCCCTCCTCCTCACCCTCTGAATCCGACTCCGAAGTCGACTCCTCCGAGGCGGAGCACGACTCGGACGTGGCGGAGCCCGAGGATGTGGACGCGGACGACACGGGCGACGGCACGAGGGTGTAGAAGTAAAGGTCCTGCAGTGAAAAAAACGCATGTCAGTATTCGCAAACATAAGAAGAGGCGGAGGCGAAGAACGAGAAATGAAAATGAAAACCCACCTGCTGCCCTGCGCCTGCCTGCCCAGGTATTCATACCTCGCCGTCAGCGTGCGTGGCGTCGCGCCCAGCGTCGTGTATTGCGGCGTTGTTGCGTATTGCGGCGTCGGCGAGGAGGCGCCGGGGGCGTACGTGGTCGTGCTGCTGCCCAGGGCGTACTGCGCTGTCGCCGGTCATGGGGTAAGAGGTGGAAGATGGATTATATGTGGCCTGCACAAGGACGGACGATGGCGTAGGACGGAGAAGGTGTTCGATGGGGTGAGGAGGAACGGCGGGCGCTGTACGCTGGTGGGAGGGCCATTGCGGTAGTTTATCGGGTGAGGCCGGTGTTGGAGGCGGAGTGTTTGACGTCGTCGGTTGAGGGAAGGAGATCCCGTGCGCCGCCGTGGAGGTAAGGCCCGAGTGGGATGTGATGCGCAACTGATGGTTCGTTGTGATGGCGTTACGTGCGTTATGGCATGTTCTAATGCCGACGATGGAAGTCAACGTGAGTAGTTCTTTTTTGCCAAACTACCCCGACTTGCGTGAATTATGGAGCAATCTGAGCTGTGCAAATCCCCTCCCCCATTCTTCTTTTTTTCTTCTCGACCTTGTGCCGTAAGACAATTCCCGCTTCCTTCTCTCAGGAACCCGTCGTATGTGGCTATTTCCCTTCCCTTCAGTGGGCCTCCAACATTCTGGATATTAACACCTGTTGATAACTCTGAAGAAGATCTTGCCTGTATTTGTTTTCTCGACTCTCCTACTCTGCCTGTGCATAGGCGCAGTTCTTTCAGAATATAAGTGCCCGAAGCCACGGATGTGGGCCTCAGCTTTCCTGGTAATCTCGGTGCCCATGGTTTCTGATGCCAGAGTATTGTCCAGATTCGAGTGTGGATCATTCATTACCATATTTTCAGCTCCCCAGCATGTCCATGTTTCTTAGTTTACAATATACTCAGCTCTAAGTACTACTTTCCTTTAATTTTCAATATGTGTTATAGGGAATGTCATTCAATTGCAAGGCAATGCAGCAATGCTCCGAAAGTTGCGGTTCCTAATCCCTGTGGTTACAGGAACAATCATTGGACAAGGCAGTGAGGGCGGGTTGGGTGGCAAACTTGAAGATCATTCATGCTGTTGCAAATTGATTTCGGGAACGGAAAATCATCTCTTTTTCTATTCTGGGTCTTGGCAGTGCTCTGTTGCGGGTCGCTGTAGGTGGCACACTGAGGTGAGATGGGATCCTTCTGCTGTGATCCCATCTCCCGCAAGAAGCTAAGCCCGCAGATGCGGTGGAGCATCTGCAGATTTCCACCTGGCAGTGTCACACATTTACCGTTGCTCCCCTGTCAACTGGGTTCTTAAATTTGGGGTGGAATGCCAATGTTTGTAATGATGGAATGGAGATTCACCAGGATTCAAGAAGGTTTCTCACTTTTGTTCATGACATTTCATTTAAAACATACGGTTTATTTTCGGTGCGGAACATCAACAGATACCGATATCTGCACGTATGATGTGATGCTGGGAATGTATGCAGAAGTATCTGTGGGAAGAACACAGCAAAAGATATATAAGCCCAGCTGAAGAACACACCTCCCATCATCAATGCCCACCATGCCTACCGCAGTGAATTTCAAGAATCTTCTCGAATATATCACCCTGGCAGCAACTACTGCACAAAACATTGCAGAAACAGCTAAAGTGCCTTTCCTTGGCTCAGCTGCTGCCTTGTGCTTGTCAATTACCAAGTCTGTTCAGGTAAGCCGATCCTTCTGGCTATTGACACAATATTTAGCCCCTCCCAAAAATAGACCATCAGATCAAACAAGGAAGAATATGTCGAAATTCTGGAGCACATTCATGAGATCCTGTGCATCATTGTCCAGCTTGATTCAACTTCAGAAATCAGGGGTGTCCTTCCAACAGCACTCCTGTATGACCTTGCAAAATTCACAGAGTGAGTCTCATTTGATGATGACATTGTATTCATTTTATATTTCACACCAGGTCACTTGAAAAGGTGTTCACGGTTCTGAATGGGCAACAAAAGGCACTCTAGGAAAAATAAAGGGATTTTTCAGACAGCCTGAGGCTGGAGAAAGATTGGAAACATGCAAGCAAGAGCTCAATCGGATGGTTGGATTATTCAAGGTATATCAGATTAAATGTGTTTCAGTGCACATTCAAATCATTTGCAGGCTCAAGTTACAGGTTCAACCTTGTCTCAAATGGGGCAAATGAAAAAGGATGCCAAGGAACAACATGAAGAGCTTGTTGCCCTTTTGGAGAAAGACTCTACCCTCACCGGATCTGATCACTCCTCAGTGAGTAGCAAAGTATGACCATTTAATGTGCAGCTCATGGTTGTTAGATGGCAGGAACTCTTCCAAGTTTGAAGAATAATAGGTGAGGCAAACCTGCAAACACCATCAATCTTACTAAAGGTCTTGAACAGCTCAGGATCTTTTGGTCTACTTCCACCCTGCCCCAAAATCTTCAATGGCCGTGAATCAGAGCTCCAGGATGTGGTGGATATTCTCATACAGGATTCTGCTCACATTGCTATTCTTGGTATGGGAGGCATGGGAAAGACCAGCCTCGCCACAGCAGCCCTCCATAATCCACAAGTGGAAGCCAAGTATTTGCATCGATACTTTGTTCCATGCCACTCGAGCCCCACTTGCACTGAGCTGGCAGCGACAATTGCAGACCATATTGGGTTGGAGAAGGGCTCAAACCTGCCAAAAAAAATTGCCCACTATTTTGCCCATGCTCCCCCTTCTCTTCTGGTCTTAGATAATCTGGAAACCCCATGGGAAGCCCTTTCAGCTCGTTCTGAAGTTGAAGAGTTTCTATCGCTTCTGACTGATGCCCCCCACTTGGGCCTCATGGTGAGTAATGTTTGCGAGTTTATAAAATTATACCTTGAACTTCCTGTAGATCACCCTGAGAGGTGCTGAGCACCCAAGTAAAGTCAAATGGACCCGCCCCTTCCTGGCCCCTCTCAAGCCACTTTCCAATGTGGCTGCTTGGCAGACCTTCATTGAGGTTGCTGATGAAGGCCATGATGATGCCAGCATCAAAGAACTCCTTGAACTGACAGGGAATCTTCCCCTGGCAGTCAGCCTTATTGCAAGTGTTGCAACTTCTGAGGGATGTGCCAAGGCACTTTCTCGGTGGAAACTGGAAAGTACTCGGATGCTTTCAGATGGGTATGACCAGAGATCAAGCCTGGACATATCCATCATGTTGTCATACACCAGCTCTCGTATGACCCCAGGTGCTCAGGAGTTGCTCAGTCTTCTGTCCATGCTACCAGATGGGCTTGCAGATGCTGATTTGGTGCAGGCCAAACTGCCAATCCCTGATATTCTGTCTTGTAAGGCCACTCTGATTCAAACAGCCCTTGCCTTTGTTGGCCAGGATCAACACCTCAAAGTCCTGGTTCCAATCCGAGAACATATCCTTAGCATTCATCCTCCCTCAGATGCCTTGAAGCTGAAGCTACGGGAACACTTCCATCAAATTCTTGATCTTTGGCACCAATTCAAGAATCTCAATATAACAGATATACTCCCTCAAATTTCAGGAAATTTGGGCAACTTCAACACTGTCCTCCATGATGGGCTTCAACCAGAGGGATCAGATATTGTCCAGAATTTTAGGAGCATCCTGTTTCTCAATAATTTTTACTATCGGGTCCACGACACATATTCACCCCTTTTGCTCCAGCTTTCTGGGCAAATGCTGCATTGGAAAGACAATCAAATCTTTGGGGAATATCTCATCGCACTATTGGAAACTTCGGCTTATTTGCCTGATCTGGATCTCAATAGCAACATCACCCTAGGCACTCAGCATTTCACATCAAAAGATCCACTGGAACAGAGTAAGACACAATCATGGTCCTTGTGTTCACCTAACTAATTTATCACCAGGCAGATGGTACCATTCTCTGGGATTGTATTTCCGGTGGGCAAAGTCAGATTTAGCAGGAGCCCTGCAGTATTTTCAAACAGCATATTCTCTGGCAGAAAGTACTGGATACCCTACCAATGTTGGCTACCTTGCTTTGGCCAGCATATGTGAAATTTCTCTTTTCACTGGAAAGCCCTTGAGTGCACTCACACATGCCAAGGAGGCATATAGATATGCTGAGCACATAGGGAACATCCATGGACAAGCTTGGTGTCTCCACCTTCAAGGGAGAAGTCACATATATTTGGCAAACTATAGGCATGCCCAACATCTTCTGCAAAAATCCAGACACATCCTGGATACTCTCGGTCACCAACAAAGTACATTGAATCTTTTGATCCTAAATCTCCAGGCTGAGATACACCTTGTGAAATCTGAGTATCTGGAATCTCACAAGCTGCAAGTAGCCATTGCATCCAGCTGCCAGGCAACTTCATCCCATGCCATCCTGGCAAACTTGAACATTGCTATCATTGATATTACTACTGGTGCTGACTCAAAAATCATTCACCAAAATCTAGTCATTGCTCAGTTTCATTTGAAGGCATTATATGGGTATTATGGCAGATGGCTATGCACTTTCAGTGATTATATAGCTGCTGAACTCTGTCATAGAGATGGCACTCTTGGGACTGTGGATGCACTGTTTGAAAAATGCTTTGCATTGTCTCTGGATATTGACACAGAGCTGGCACTCTTATGTGCTGAAAGGCTCGGAGATCTTTCCAGCGGTATGAATGACATTCCAACTACACTGCAATGGACCGGAATCTTCATTGGACTGGCATTGAAGTGCAAAGACAAGCTCCAGACAATGCAAGCATTCCGATGCCTTGGCCAGATTTTTTCTGCCCAAGGTGATGATGAAACAGCACTCAACCTATTCAATGTTGCTCTCGATGGATTCACATTCATGGATATCCATCGCTGGAGAGCAGATTGCATGGTTCGAATTGGTGATATACTGAATAATCATGGAGAGGTCATTAAAGCAATTGAATTGTGGAAGACAGCCCGGCCCTTGTTTGAAAGGTCTTCTCAGATGAAGGATGTAATCAAGATTGATACCAAGATAGCAGAGGTTGACTCTGCCATTCTGGCCAAGTATGAGGAACAACTTCAACACCTTTCGGAATTGCATGCACCTGTTAGTGCACTGGAGGAGGCATACATCACTGAGGAGGAGGAGGAGGAAGAAGAAGAAGAAAACAAATTGGCTCAAGGAAGTGACATTTGGGACAAGGGGAGGCATGGAGTGTTGATTTGAATTGTATTCTGGATATTGGATAGTCAGGGTTTGTGTTTCAATCTTATTGTTCTTTCTCTTCAACTTTCCACAGCTCCACCCATATTTGGACAAATACATACCTACCTGTTCTTGGTGTGCACAGCATGCCATGTCCAGATCATAGCCTTTTGTCCAGTATGTAGCCGCCCTATTTATTTATTTACCCACATCAATGGTGATTAAGTGTGGTTTGAATTGTGAAGGCATAACTACCATCCCCTGCAAGTTGTCACTGATGCAGCCTCAAATATTTGAATCTACCAAAGGGTTAAGATTGAGTTGCAATCTAGTAGGTTAAAATGAATATTGGACTCATATCAGGATGTTCTTAACATTAATAGCACAACCCTTCACCACCGTGAAATCTGTACTGCTGGCAGCGGAGATTTTCTCGAAAGCCGTCAACTCAGTTAAGCTGCTACTGGATCGACTGCTAGACAAACAGTATGGTATTATTGCTGATTTGGTACCCTTCCCCGTTGGTCACACGGTTTCAAGTTTGTAAACACGACAATTTTTTGGGGGCACAGTGGTTTTGACGCACAACTGACACAATTGACGCGCAGTGACATGCCGACGCAAATTTAGCAAGGCATGCCGAAGTATTGACGCGGCGTGCTGAAATGATGGCCGAACCACTGACGCAACGATTCTTCTCAACCAATGCGAAACCTGACTACACTCACGCAACCATGCAAGGATGTTAATCTACTCTTCACACGAAGCAATACAATTCTCAAGTCCCTCTCAATTTCACTATTCAACATGTTTGAACACTTTCGCAACGGTCCTCAACAATAGTCCCAAATATGATTGAAGGCTCGGTGACTTTCCCATCTCCCGAGTTCTGGCGCATTTACTTACAGCCCGACCTCCTCCTGGGTCAAACATGCTCATAGACAATGTCATTTGATTAGCTCTGACTCAAAAGTAGTAATTTTCCAGTCTGAGGCAGAAAGGCAAGAACTGACTGGTATTGACCCTTCTGTACATGCCTCAAGTCTGTCCCACGGGGCTCAATCAAACCTCTATGGTACTTAGAACTTCAGCCCTGACTTTTAATGATCTTTTCCCCTGGACATGGTGTTGGCATTCAGAGGCAATTACATAGATCATATATATTCGGATTTCCCAAATTTATTACAGCCAGACCCTCAATTGTCATTTTACTGATTGATGTTGACGTGCTGATGGTATCATTGACGCGCGGGAATAAATCACTGACGAGCGGGAAATTGATGTTGACGCGCGGCAGTCAAGCGGCAACAGCGCATTGAAGCGCAACCAAGACTACTGACACGGCACATGCATTTTGTGTTGAGATTCACTTTTGCTTGAATTGTGCTTAGAATCAGCCACAAATGAATGAAGGCCCACAAGAAGATTTTCTCGTCGGTTTCAACTTGTTTAACTTACCTATTTTATCCCACTTGTCTCTGATTTCCTTGTGGATGTAAATCATTTCAGCACATATTGTCCCAGAATCTTATTTTGGTCCACTGCAATCATAACAGCCGCCTCAAGAAGGTCTTTTATGGTGCTCTCGAAGCATTTGATGGGTGCCGCGTCAGTGCGCGTCAATGCGCGTCAGGCGCGCACTTCCTGCGTCAAAACCTTTTGGCCCTATTTTTGGCACTTCTGAATGTTTGCTGCGCGGACTTGCCGGATTGTACCCCCAACTTAATATTTTGACTCATTCCGAAAGCTGCCGTCGTTCTTGGTGTCATAAATTGTCTGCGGGCATAAATTTCGATGTCGCCGTTTGGCTGCGGCAGCCTGCAGCGGTCAGATTGAATGGAAGGGTGACTCTGCGGGGCTGCGGCAGTCTGCGGCAACAGCGGCACTTTCGCCGTGCCCATGCAGAAGAGCAGTTAATGTTGTACTTCCACAAGATGTAAGTATAAGCGAGGTATCGGCTATTAGACCTGAGCATCTCGTAAATACGACGATTTCGTACCACAGTGACGGACAGAGCACAGGATTACACAGACGGGCTATTTTTTTGGTACTGTATTATTTCAATCAATTCGACATGGGGTGTGACCCGTGACCTCTTTTACCAATTCGACAATTCGACAATGGGGGAGATCACCGTGACAGGTGTGAGAATTTCGATAGATCCTCAAAATGATTCGGAAAGGCCAGAATAAGGCTCATGTATTAGCGTGTTTGCGCAGGAGCCACTGGAGCCACCCAGTGGCTTTCGGCCCGTGCGCAAAAATAGCAGGCAGGTGGCTCCACGGAGCCACTGACGTCATATTTTGGCTGTGGAGCCACTCAGTTGCGCACAGCCAAAAAGCCACCACGTGGCTCCAGTTTTTTTTTTTTTTTTTTTTTTTTTTTTGAATCTGCATTTATATACCGCAACAAGTACACTAACTACTAAGACGCGGTGCCCCTTGAAGGGGGCCATGGGCATGTAAGGGGTTTAGTGGGGGGGCTTTGGTGCGGGGATTGTCAAGGGTAGTGATGTGAAGGGGGGGATGGAGCTAGGTGTGTAGTGGGGGTTCGCCGGTGGCTCGAAGCATAGTCCATAGTCCATAATCCATAACGCATAAATTCCGAAGCCCGGTGTTGGTGCGCGCCCATTCTCCTAATTATCCATCATTGTCTGAGTCGTCTCCGGAGTCATCCGGAGGGTCGGGTTCATCGTCGAAAGACGGAAGAGTTCTTGGCTGGCGTTGTTGTCCGGTCTTCGTGAACGCCCCGGTCTTCTCCAAGAATTTGGCCAAGGCTGTTATGCCTTTTTGGGTACCCAGTATTTCGGGCAGGGACACGTCCCTCGAGACCTTTTCTAGGATCGGCCGTTGGTCCTCATATAGAGGGCACTCGCGAAGCAGGTGCTCGCGTGTTTGGACTGCCTCGCCACATGGGCAGTCAATGTTCTCGGATGGGACGAACTTGCTGTAGTACTCGCCTGTGAAGCAGTGTCCAATTCGGCATTGCGTGACTCGTCCGAATAATTCACGCTTCCCATCGAGCGCGGTGAAGTGGGCCGTGGGCTTTAGGGATGGTGGGAATCGGTTTGCCGTTGCGTAGCGTCCCGTCTTGGGAGCCGCTCTCCACTCCTTCATCCACGCCTTCAGTATCTTCTCCTTCGACTTTTTCAAGGCATGAGACCGTGTTCCACCCATCTCAGTTGCCTTTTCCACTCCCTGTTTCGCCAGTTCATCTGCTCGTTCGTTTCCGTCTATGTCGCAGTGCCCTGGCGACCACGCGATCTCGACGGTGCGTCTGTCATCCACATCCAAGAAGTCGCATATCTTTTTATGGAACTGGTGTGCGTATAATTGTCCCGGTCTTGGTTTGGGGTCGCATATGGTGGAAATGGCGGCAGTGTTGTCTGCAAAGAAATGCAGGTGGTCAATATCATTGTCTTCCTCAGCAATCCTTATAGCCTTGCATGCCCCCAGATATAGGCCTGCGAGCTCCCCATCGTACACTTCGGCTTTACTGCCTAGCCCTATGCTGCTCGAGAAGATCTCGTCTTCCGCACGGAAGATTGCTACTCCGGCTCCGACTCTGCGGACGCGGTGTATTTCTCGCATCGATCCATCGGTGTACACGAGGAGATGGTTTGAGAAAGGGGCGATGGCACTTATCTTTTCTTTGTGCGCCTTCGCAGCCTCCTTCTTTTCCCTTCCAGCAGCGCCTGTGATCTTCAGGCGGTCTCCGAACGAAGTTGCCGTGCGTCTCCAAGGTGGGGTTAGGAACGGGAAAATTCGTTCCTCGTTTGGGCTCGTCAGCCGCGTGAGCTGGTCGAGTTGGGTCGACTTGCGCTTATCCACTTTGTTCTGTGTGTCCGGGCGGGTTGGGAGAGGCGGTGGCACCGAAGGCGGGCTTCCGCCTCTCCAATTGTTAGGCATTCGTTGGATGACGGGGTTTTCAATGCTTAGCTTGTTGAATCTAATGGCTGCGCGGCGGTTGTCGCAGTCCAACGCAAGCCGTATTGGTGGAACCGAGGCTTCTATTTGCAGAGCGTGTATTGGTGATGTCTTGAAAGCCGCGCAGATGAGGCGGAGTGCCCGGCGTTGCACCCGCTCCAACGCCTTCTCGTGGGTTTTCTTTCCTGTCCACCACACAGCACTTGCGTAAGACATCACCGGAACGACACATGCCTTATATAGGTGTCGCAAATGGGACTGCGATAGTCCGCGGACAGTGTTGGATAACATAGTCAGGCCGTTCACCATATTCTCCGCTCTTGCTGTGAGTGTCTTTACATGGTGGTTGAACAGCAACTTCCGGTCCAGATACACCCCGAGCCATTTTACCGTGGAGAAGACCGTGATGGTAGTTTCCGTTCCGTCGTCGTTGGGTAGTCTGATCGCCGGACAGCCATCCTTTGGTCGGCGTGTGTAGTGCATGAGCTCGCGTTTGACCAGGTCGAAGTCGAGCCCGGCCTCCTTCGCCCAGGCTCTGGCTTCTTTGTAGGCTGAGTATAGGAGACGGATGTTCGTGTCGAGTGATTTGGAAGAGACAAAGATCATTCCGTCGTCAACGTACATGAATAGGGTGGGGTCAGTGGGATCATCTGGCAGGGGCAGGGGGTTGACCGGCCTGTTTCTCCGTTCAAAAATTTCGAGGAGGCCGCTACTGTAGAACGCCGCAAGTACGGGGGATACCGGAGATCCTTGGGGTATTCCGTTCTTCACCGGCTTCATGTCCCCACGTTTACCGTCCAGACATACTGCCGCGTGCCGGTCTTCAAGAAACGAGGCAACCCACTTCACGTATTGAAGGGGAATTCCTTTCCTCCGTAGTTCACAGAGCAGTCTCTGGTGATTTACAAAATCAAAGTATCCTTTGATATCGAATGTGAGGGCGGACGTGACTTTACCGTCGTTCCATGCCGCCTGTACATCATTGGTGAATGCCAATAGCGCGTCCGTTGTCGAGCTGTTCGAGCGCCCGCCAAACTGTGTTCCGGGGATAAGGCAGTGGCGGCCGACCAGGTATGTCAGCCGTCGCGCCACAATCTTTTCCAGGACTTTGCCAAGGCATTCTAGCAGCTGTATAAGACGATAGGCTCTAGGATTTGAGTAGTCAGGTTTCCTTGGTTTTCGCAGTGCCACTGCGATCGCCATTCTCCATTGTCGTGGGTGGAATCCATTGTGTAGGCATCGTTTGATCAGTGCAAATATCTCGCTACTTGCCTCTTGCCACGCCCAACGAATTACTTTGTACGAGATTTGGCTGTGCCCGGGCGCCGACTTTGGACTGGCTTCGAATATCGCTTCGCGCACCTCTTCCTTTGTCACTTGTTCGTACGGCAAGTCGTCCGGTAGTTCATTCACGAGATCCGGGGCGTGTTCAGTTGGTAGGGCTGGGGGTGGCTGGAATAGCTCGTCCCGAATCGCGTCGCACTTGTCTTCATGTGTTATTGCCGGCTCTTGCCTGTTTCCACGGCTGATCGCAGGTGTCGGGTAGTTCCGCGCACCCTTCGACCATTTTCGAAACCCCCATATGTCCTCTGCTCTGGCATCTTCAAGCTTGTCGATCGCCCACTTGGACTTCGTCGCCTTGCACAGTCGCTTGAAGAAGTTTCCGACCTTCTTAACTTTCGCCCTGAGGGCACGGCTGCGTGATCCATGGCTAGCTTCGTACTCTCTTTGCTCGGACTGGGCCTCACCAAGATTTACTGCTGCTTGCGCTAGCTCTTTATTCCACCACGGTTTGGCACATGCGTGTGGCTTGCGCTCTTTTGCCACCTTCGCCGTTGCCTCCTGCATCGCCGCTGTGAGCGCCGTTGCCGCTGACTCCAGCGCTTCGTTGGATAGCTGGGCCTCGCTCGTCAGCGGGCCGAGGTCGTCCTTCCTACGGTCTAGGGCTTCCCGGAATGCCTTACACCAGTCCTTTGGTTCCACGTCCTTCAGACTGTATTGTTGGCCAGTGGTGTTTTCTATTTCGGTCCTCTCGTGTTCTGTTACCCAACGTATCCCAGTGTGGTCAGATCCATACGACATTGAGTCGTCAAGGGTCCATTCCTTGATCGAGTCGTCATTTACCGCCGGGCCGTTCACGAAGGTGAGGTCTATAACAGAGGGTGAGCCCACCGTCGAGTGTGGAGTGTGTGTGGCTCCAGTGGCTTCTGCGCAAACTCTCTATTATGTCCGGGGGTATTGGGCCAGAATTCAAGTTATTCAAGTGGAGGAAAGAGAGAGAAAAGAGAGAAAAGGAAGAGAGTATCTACAATATATTATTTGAAACCATGATGTTTAACCATCGCCCCGAATATCTGAGCTCCCGCTGCGAATCCGCGTGCTGAAGCGATTGATTATCTTTAAATTTAAGTTCCTTATCAGCCATATCAATGATATCATGTACGATGTTCCTCGGGTGAAAGCAGACCAGAGACATAATACGAGCCAATGAGATTCAAGACTTTTGCACCCGTACCATCAACGCGTCATTCGCACTCCCAACTCCTCCGAGGAATCTTCGCAGCAAAGGCCTCAGGCATCTCTCCCTCTCGTTTCTGAGAACTAAATGATCTTAATTGTTTTAATCTACTCACAGCATTTTGCCCAGAGCACTCCGATTTTTTTTACACTCCTGAACGAGTCGTTGGGCATCCCTCGCGCCTGTACCGCCCTCGACCACCTCAATGTATTTTTGCGGCGGGAGGAGGCGAACTTATAAGGTTCTCCTAATCGCGGTAGTACTATCTACAAAGGCACCGCTATGAGGTGGCCAAAGGCGAAGCTGAAGCCCCCGAATCGGACGCCAGCCCTCCCCGACGTACTGTGGACTTTTCTGCGTGCACTAAAAGAGTCGGCCGACACCTTCCCGCCGCTGAAGAGTGCTGTCGGCGGCGTTGTTGCAATCTGGGACATTGCAGAAGTAAATGGATTGTACTACCGTTATCCCAGTAACTCACGTCTGCCCAGCGCGCGAAGCACTCCAGGACCGAGGCCCGCGACATCGCGTTCCGGACAAAAACATCGTCGATCTCATCGCCGATGCAGTCCCCGACGGCTCAGAGATTCCTCCGTCGATGCTGCTGAGTATTGACCGATTCACATTGTAACTTCAACACTGAGTTTAATTTGTAAGCTATTCATCCAATGCTGTTCCAGGATTAACTGTCTTCTCCATCCAGTGCTCTTGACGAGATCCGGTGCGGCATGGAGGGTATCGCGCTCTCGGGCAGTCTCTCGCGTCTTGTGCACCTTAATCGTCACGACCGCACGATACAAGGCATTAAAACTCGACTTGATGCTGAGTATCGCGACTTTCTAGTGGGTGTTTCCCTCAATATATGAATCAAATCGAGTCTGATCATGTAAATTCGATCCAGGCTGCGTCAGCGCTGCGGGTCGAAGTGCAGCAAGCGGCAAACGCGCTAATACAAGCTCAGATGCAATCCAACATCAAAATGGTGTCGGCGTCGACTGTGCGTTTTCGGAGTGTTTACGACGGAGTACTTACATTGACTGTCGCTGTGTTCTCATAACAGGACAGCCTTCCACTACAACTTTCTGGGCTCCTTTTCTATTCCCGATTCGCAGTTTTTTTGGCTCGCCCCTGACGCATCTGAGACTTGTCTATCAGTTTAAACTCGCCGACCTCATCCTGTGATTATGAGTCCTGGAGGCTCCTGAATGTGCCAGACGTAACACCTAACACCTCGTCTTGGTCCATCAGTTGATCCTCGAGACACCCTCACGGCGTGAGTGTCCCGACGTCGCCGACGAGCGACTACTATGTCAAAGATGCCGGATTTATTTTCGTTTTTGAGCAAAGTGCGGGCCCAAATGCGTGCCACATTCTTCGCATAAAGGAATGTGGCACACGTTTGGGCCCACACTTTGCTCGAAGACGCAGAATGTGCGACGTTTTTGTGATAGCAGTGACTGAAGCGAGGATCTACCCGTTTGGTCGCGAGGCAGAGAGCCAGGGGAGCGCGCAGCCTACACATTTTTGCTTTTCAGGTTTTTATATAGTCTAAATGTAACAGTAGCGATATGAGTTGTATTAGTAAGAGGGGCATATTTTAGAGATAGAACATACTCAGACTCCTAAGTACAACATGCACGCCAGTACGAGCTTCAACGGTGGGAGAGACTACTCGAATCACTGCAAGTGCACTCGCTGCATTCGGTTTTGTCTTCTCTTCTTATACACGCCTCTGTCCTTGGCTCTGAATTTGATTAACTCTTCAACTCGCTGACCCAAGACGGATTTATTTGGCATTGCTTGGTTGAAGTTTAAGCACGTGAACACGACGCGTCTTCATGACCACCACCCGATGCCTGCTTGCAAGCCTTCCCTGCCTTCCTGTTACATCTTGGCCAGAGACCAGGGGTATGCCCAGTGCTCTCAAGAGACTATGACTAGTACGGATGGCCTCGGTACCACTTCAACTCGATATAACCTCTGTCTGGACTCTAGCAATGTACTGGTGGCAGCTGCCAGCAATTGGATTCGTTTTGTCTGGTTAGTATATGGCTCTGTCCCATAGTTTCAATCTTCAAATATTCTCATTGCAGTTCATGGACTCGGTATCTACTCAGAGCCTCGAGGAGGTCGTACTGGCACATCCAACCACTCCACATAAAATGATCAGCCCTCTGACCTGGAAGTCCCTTCCTTGCTTCTGGCGACTCCCCTGCGTGTTTCGAATGCCAAAACTTGACTCTAAATCGCTTCATTACAAAATCCGCCCCGCCATTATCCCTACCAAAACTTGATTCTAATTTTTTTCGCTGCAAAATCTGCCCCTCCCATGTCTTCCAACAAGGCGCAACACCCGTGCATCTTGTTCCCTTGCCCCGAGTCCAAGCTCAAGCCGCAAACTACCGTCTCCCTCAAATACATTCTCGTCTTGAATGTCCCCAGCACCTACCCCTACGCCACGCTCCCCGGGCCGGTCCTCGCAAGGCGACGCGTGCGCGTCCCGTTCCTCGAGTTCCGCAGCCTCGGCGCCCCGCCGGCCGACGTCGGCAGCCCGGGCGACGTGTACATCGACCGTACCCCCGCCGCACCCCGGCTGTTCTGCCGCTCCGAGACGCAATGGACCGCGTGGCCCGGCCCCAGCGACGTCGACCTCGTCGCGCACCCGGACTTTGACGATCCGGAGGCGGCGCGCGGATCTCGTGGCGGAGGGGGTGCTGGACGATGCGGCGGCGGGTGAGGAGGAGGGTCGCGCGCTCGCGGCGAAGGTGGTCGGGCTGTATCTCGCGCAGGAGGCGCAGGGGCCACCTGCGTCCAGGACGAAGCGCAAAAGGTGTGTGCGGCGTTACTCGGACGCAGAGGACGATGAAGATGAGAGCGCGGACGACGAGCCCTCAGAGCCGGAATACTCTCCGCCCAAAAGCCCTGCACCCGTTTCTAGACCACTGCGCAGCGCTCCCAAACGACTCCGCACCACCACCGCCCCCCCGACACCCGCCAAGCCCCAACGCGACCCCAAGGCAATGCAGCGCCTCGCGCAGGAGCTCGCGTCTCTCACGTCCGAGCGCGCGCAGCTCGTCCAACGCAAACGCGCACTGCAGCAACAGCTGCTGCTGGCGACCCGCAGCCCGATGGACAGGCTTAGAGACGAGTACCAGAATTACTGTACGTCCCCCGCTCTCTCCCTTCTCATCTCATCTTATCTCACATTCACATCTCATACCCAGCCGCTCACGCATCCCTCGCCAGTAAGCCTTTCTCCGTCCGTACATACCACGCATCCCCTGATCATATAATACGCCGCAGACACGGAGGTCACCGCCCGCCTCGCGGGCGCGGTCTTTCGTTTGGACGAAGGTGTGTCATTCATTCATTGCTCGATGAAGGGGAGATTGCTACATATTCTATTTGCCTTCCTCGTCTTTTCCCCCCTTATTCGATGACGGGGAGCTGACACCGCGTGTCAATCAGCGCAACGCCGCCTGCGCGCCCTCCGGCTCGTGCGGGTGGGCGTCTAGAAGTACACGAAGCCGAAGCCGAAGCGCGTCGAGGAGGATGCGGAGCCGAGGCGGGGGACGTGAACTGGCTGTTGTTCATCAACGCGGGTTATGTATCTCGCATGGTGTATTTCTTGCATGCACGAGTTACTTATTTCGTGTTATTTCGAGTTCTTGCACGCGTTATTTACTTATTTTGATTACATATGCCATTTTGTACTTGCTCGTCGATCGTATGTACAGTGCAAGTGAATAACCTACGTCTCCGGTTGGGTGCCGTTCTTTTCTTTTCTTTTTCCTTTGGAGTGTTTGGGATAATGAAACTCAGTCTGCAGAAGCATTCCGAGCTCATCCGCTGCTATTGTGAGGGAAAGTGTATATTGCCAAAGTGCCAAAGTGTGGAGGACGAAATGACGGAACCGTGTCATACGACAATGAGAAAAGATAGGCTACGTGCTCCCCTGGCTCGACGCCTTACGGGCAAACGGGTGACTGCGCTCTAGACTGTTTCTAGAGCTCCTGCCAATCATAGTGGCATTGGGAAGAGATGTCCCGGTCTCAACCTATGCGTAACGCATAGGTGGGCCTATGCCAATGCATAGGTGGGAGACAGCCAACACGTCAGGGGCGAGCTAAAAAAACTGTGAGCCGAGAATTAAAAAGGAGGGTGTCCTGCGCGGGAAACATTAGTATGAATGAATGAATACCCGACTGATGGGACGGGAGACGCAACGCACGACCACCGCAGAAACTTGCTTGATCTCGCACCGTTGCTTTGCCTGCTCCGATGCGATGGTTGTCTGCTGCAGTTCAACACGCAGCACCGAGGCAGTCTGGGTGGGTTTGGATATGGTTATTCGGCAGATCAGAGGGGGGCCCACTAAAAAATCGCGATATTGGTCGTCGAGGCAAGCTTTGATCTCTTTTATAGTGCGCTCGTTTTTCCCGAGGTGCACAAAACGAGAGACTTTGCTGGAAAGCGAGATGGCCTTCATGCTGCACTGGACCTTCTTGAGAATACTGACTCGCTGATCAGTTTGCTAAGTTTTTGAGCAGCAATGAACAGAGCGACGCACTCTGTAAATCGCTCAATGCTCTGCAGCATCGGTGGGAGGTATATCTGAGCCGTCCGGGACGATGAGATCGAGGATCTCCTTCGTCCGGAGTGCAACGTCGCGCGCGCGTCAGTCTTGGAGTGCTTTGCGCGCTGGTGGACGTGAGTTACTGAGATGACGGTAATACAATCCATTTACTTCTGCAATGTTCCAGATTACAACAACACCGCCGACAACGCTCTTCAGCGGCGGGAAGGCGTCGGCCGACTCTTTTAGCGCGTGTAGAGAAGTCCACAGTACGTCGGGGAGGGCGGACGTCCGATTCGGGGGCTTCAGCTTCGCCCTTGGGCGGCCGCGGATGCGGGGCCACCGCATAGCGGTCCCTTTGTGGATAGTACTACCGCGATTGGGAAACCTTATAAGAGGTAAAATGAAGGCTGTTGAGCTGTTGAGCCCAGGTCCAACACAAAGTATACCTATGTATAATACAAAATGCTAGGCAGCATGCGGCTGTCTGCAGGCAATCATTGTCGGTGCCGCTGTGCTAGAGCGGTGTCGTGTGCATGAAACGTGTGGGCGCTACATCGAGTTCTCCACTTAAGTCAAACTTGGATATGAGTTACATACTATGGGAGCTTCTTTGGGTGTTCGTTGAGAGTACGAAAGCAACAGCACTGTGTCGTACCTAGCAGAGCACAGAGGAAGAGCGGCTTGAACTGGGAGATTATCATATCGATCGCAATGAAAATAGTGAGCGCATTGCTGTTGAAGGATGACCCAGATTGTAACTTAGGGCTTCCAGAAGATAGTTCTGCAAGGAGACCCGATCCCAAGCTGAATCCACAGAATTCCGAGTTAGAGAAGCGCCTCAGTGTCTGGGAAGATGGGCTCGCGGTTCCAAAAAAAAGAGCCCCACAGTAAGAACTCAGAAAATATTCGCGTGTCGCTTTTTGGTCTATGGAAAGCTGCGGAATAAAGGGAGGCGAAGAGAGGCGGAGGCAAGGACTGCAGGCACCAGTCGCTGCCATAGAAAAACTGGTATCCAAAGCGCCCATACCAGTCCTGGCGGCCTTCGAGGCACTAAATCCATTCCCGAAAGATTCCTAGTCTTCTGGCCGAGATGCGAGAAGGAAGACTTGCTGTTGGTGCACTGTCAGTGTGGTGAGGAGGAAGACGCGTCGTGTTCACGTGTCTTAAAATCAACCAAGCATTGCCAAATAGATCCATCTTTGGAAGTCGGTAACTTGAAGAATTAATCAAATTCAGAGCCGAGTACAGAGGCATATATATGGAGAGACAACGAAGCCGAGTCCAGTGAGCGCACTTGCAGCTTACCCAAGTAGTTTCTCCTACCGTTGAAGCTCGTACCCGGCCATGTTGTACTTAGGAGTTTGAGTATGCTCTATCTCAGGTTTTTGTATAGTCTAAATCTGGTTTTTTCTAGAAAGAACAGCAGCAATATAACGCAGGAGGGGTCGCGGTTCAGGACGGGGGATTCATTAACATACTGGAGACTTTACAATGGCAGGTGGGGCAGTACTAGAGTTTGGCACAGGAAACCAATATACCCCACGTATACTCTATATATTTGGAAAAGCGGTGGCCGCTGTATTTTAAGCGCGCTGTGGACAGCAAAAATTGCGCTCAAGGTATGTCCAAACCATATCTCGATAGAAGTCTCAGTGCGACTGACCGCCAGACATATCACAGAGTTTTTTTTTCTTTTTATAAGAGTCGGAACTGAGTACTGAGTGCCAACCTGAGAGACACATCAACCACACCAGCCTTTGGACAAATCTGCTGTGAGATTTTTGGTCTTTTCTGAGGGTTCCGAAATTTTTTCTGCAAAAAATAAGGCTCTGAAATGGCAAGTCTTTGATGGGGCAATGTTAGGAAAAGAAAAGAAAATTGGGAAATGACAATTAAGTTCAGGAATTCAGCCGTTCGAAGGTTTTACGGTTTTTTGGGGGTTGTTGAACTCCCAAAAAACTTTAGAACGGATAGCCGAAGGCTGACGCAACTTATAGCGACTTATGGAACTCGTCGAAGTCCAGAAAGCGGAATCGGACATGTCCATCTCGCGAGGGCGACTGACTGACCGCGTACTATGCCGCGTGTCGCTTTCACTGGCAGGGCTGGAAGACATATCACAGAGTTTTCTTTTCACAAGAGTCGGAACTGAGTGCCAGAGAGACATATCAACCAAGATATTTTACTAGTAGAATCATAAGATTTTTTGCCAGTAAAACCGTTGAAATTCAGGCAAGTGAACACTTTTGGCCGACTGAGACATGAGAATGCGGTCGAGCCGCGTAGTAGGACTCACATTCATCTGCTCTTCATCGCGATGTCATCGAGAGCTACGCGCCAGCTCCCAAATTGATAGTAAAAAAATAGACAACGCACCGATGTTGTAAGCAACTTCCACGTCCTACTTCGGCCCTCTGCGGACAGTTCTTTGCATTGGAGAAATCAGATGAAGGATCGACGTCTCGAAAAAAAAATTTTTGGACACGCACTCCCTTTGCAGAACGCGGACTAGGCTTCGAAACCGCCATGTAGACTCGTAACCAGTCTGTATACGCTTGCCGAAATAATGTGGCAAGCACTTCGGTGTATACAACTGAAGTGTATTTTCGGTATTTGGTTGCAGACTGGTTACGAGTCTAACCGCCATAGGGATCTCTCGCACGCGACTTTCTCGCCATCATGGCTTCCTCGATTTCCTCTAGGCTCTGAAGTCTGAGCGCGCCTTTTCGCAAGTCGGGTGGATCACAATCAGTAAACGCCGTAATCGTTTGAGCGGTGATATTGTGGAGCGGCGCAACCGGATTTTATAATGTAGTAATTGAACTGTGAAAGCGGTGAGCAACTAAAAACTCGAGTTGAAGAGACAACATACCCCTCACCATTGAATGGTGCTGGCACTACTTCTCGCGCTTTCAAGAACACATTAAATTCGTCTAACCAAAAGGTTTTGCCAAATTGCAGGCACTGCCGGGGTTCATGCATCTTTCAAACCCAAAAATGGCTTTCAATGATGTCTACTTACCAGTTTCGTTAATTTTTGGGGCACAGGCAAGGCACAGGAAAAAAAATAGTCAAAGGTGTCGAGTGTTTTCTTCGTTTTTCCCTCTTGATAGAAGATTTTCTGACTAATAAAGTGGCTTTGCAGAATTTCTTCTGGTCGAGAATTGATTCTATTCGTAGTACTAAAGATTGATTGAACAATGAGCCCCATTGTCCATCCATTCTTTCATGCTCCAATAATGTTTTATTTGTGCCACCAAGAAACAAACATCGTTTCAATATCCGATTTTGATGACCGAAAGATACACTAGCAAAAGGGAGAAGACAATCTTGCATTTTTTATCTTATCTTTCTCACAGGCCCTAAATTTAGCGAAACAGGTAGACATCTTTGAACCTCATTTTTGGGTCACAAAGATGTGTGGACCCCTGAGTGAGGTCGGACGAAGATCTTCGTCGTGTGTCGCGGATTCCCAGGACCGTGGGTCTGGATGAGAAGCGACTACACAGCCCCTCGGTAAGTCCCGGTGAGTGGCTTCGATCATGTAAGCGCACCTGTTCTAACGAACCCAAAAAGCGCGTCAAAGACGGTCAAACCTGCTCGAACGCTGCGGATCACGCTGCCCGTCGATCCTGGTAGGTCGATGGTGAGGTCGTACCATCGTAGAATGGAGAAGACGGAGTCGAATGCACAAGTGGGGGGTAAATGCTCACAGAATGGCAACGGCTTCAGTCACGGTCATGAGTTTAACAAGCGAGGTACGAGCTTCATTTGCTAAAGCTTCCGCTACGAGAGACTAGGTCATGAGGTCTCATGCAGATGTTATGGGTGGTACCACGGGTCGGCGAAGTGGCCGCTCATCCATCTGTTCTGCCTGGTTCATCTCCACTAGGCCGCTCACTGGCAGGTTTCTGTCAGTTTCTGTCTGATCGATTGTCTGTCCCCTGACTACGCGCCAATTACACGCCTTCTTTCAAAATGAGCGAAGGCCAGAGTTCATCACTCTCTCTCCTCCCGCCATGTCTGCCTCTGTTTCCTCCATCGAGAAGGAAAAGCATACCAGCGCACACATCGAGGATGGGACCGACGCAGCCAGCTCATTCACGGAAGCGGAGGACCGCGCTCTAACGTCAGTTAAAGCTCTGACCCCGCTCCTATTGTCTCAAATTCTTCTCGATGTAGCCGGAAGGTGGATCGGCGACTTCTAATCATTCTGGGCGCAGTGTACGCGATATCCCTCATCGATCGCACCAATATCAGCGTTGCGCGTGTTGCTGGGATGGCCAAGTGAGTTCCCCGCCAGTGCGCACCCACCTCAACTCAATTTATCGTCCCGCTTTTTAGGGAGCTTCAGCTGACGGTTGGAGAACGATACTCAATCATCGGGCTGTAAGTTTTAACTTCTTTCGCCCAGACAAAATTATGAACTGAGCCGCTTTAACAGGATTTTCTTCATACCCTACATCATTGTGTGTCGACCTTGCGCATCGGCACTCAACCTCGCGTACTGACCCGGGACGGCAGTTTGAGCTTCCCAGTAACATCCTTTTGCGTAAAATCGGAACGAGGAATCACCTAACCACAATAACTGTGTTATGGGGTGCTGTGGTGGGTACATATCTAAATGTAGCATTTGACTTTGAATTGTATTATTTAGATGCTCGGTGCGTTCATTTTTGTTGTGGCTCCGAGGGATCAAGTCTAAGCGGGCTTTCTTAAAGGAATGGGATTCGTCAAGACTTGGGAACAGCTCGCAGCTTGTCGAGTTCTTCTTGGTCTCCTCGAGTCCGGTTCGTTTCTTTGTTCTATGACGAGTTTATGGTCTGACCGTTAACTATCCAGGCTTCTTCCCTGGCTGCGTGTTCCTCATCTCTTGTGCGTACCATAATATAAGCGTCCGCGGGTATTCCGGGACTCATTTTCAAATAGGCTGGTACACCCGCTACCAGACTCAGAAGAGGATCGCGGTGTTCTACCTCACGAGCATGGTGATTACTGGATTCTCCCAGATCATCGGATGTACGCCGCTCTTCTCCCTTGTTTCCCAAACGTTCCAATCATAAGCGCCAATTTCAGATGGGATAACGAAACTCGGTGGTTCGTATGGCATCGCCTCTTGGAGATGGGTATTCATCGTATTCGGAGCTGCTACTATGGGCCTGGGGATCATCGCCTTCTTTACCCTCGGTGCGTTACTGCGTCTCAGCTCCCTTTGTCCGAGTTGTAGCTCATTCATGTGTTCCCTTCCTCAGTCGACTTCCCTGACAAAGCGACGTTCCTCACGACCAGGGAAACTGCGCACATCATCAACAAGATCAAGTGAGTCCAAATCGATCTACTTATCCTGTTCTTGAACTCAACTTCCTTTGACTTTCAGCGAGGATCGAGGAGATGCGGTCGCCGACGAGCTGACGGGCAGCATGGCGATTAAACACCTGAAAGACTGGAGGATCTGGGCGTATGGTTTGATGTACATGTCCACGACCATGCCTGCCTATGCGTTCGCTTTCTTCTTACCCGTACGTTCCTTCGACGTCGTCTGTCTATATTCCCAGTTCTAAGTCGGCTTCCGTAGGTCATCTTGGCCGGAGGAGGGTACAACCTCCGGCTTTCCCTCGTGCTTTCCGCTCCTCCATATGTCTTTGCCGCGTTATACACTTACGCTGTTCGTACTCCCTTCCTTTCCCTCCCGCTCCCTACCGCCTAACTGGCTGCGCAGGTGGCATATGTAAGCGATAAACTCCGGAGACGAGCTATATTCATCGTGCTCAATTCGCTCGTCTGCATGACTGGCCTGTTCATCATGTCGTTTGCGGGGAAGATCGGCCCCCGGTACTTTGGCGCTTTCCTGGCCATCGGGGGCTGCCAATCCAACGTTCCTGCCCTTCTGGCGTATCAGGCCAACAACATCCTTACATACAGTAAACGCGCTGTGACCTCCGCTGTTGTCATTGGATTCGGTGGAATAGGTGGAATCTTTGCGTACGCTTTATCTCTCTTTATTGATCATGGTTACTTCATTTTCCTTGCCTGTTTCCCTGCCGGCTTCATCGACTTTCTCCTTCGTAGCTGACCCCTTACTCTAACAGAACGGCCGTCTATCGGGAAAAGGACACGCCAAAGTACATTAACGGCCTCGGCGCCACCATCGGCTGCCAGGGTCTCATTCTCCTCCTGCTCGTCCTGCTTACAGTGGACTTCAAGAAGATGAACAAACGGGTGGACGAGGGTACAGCGGTCATTGAGGGGAAGCCTGGTTTCAAGTACACGCTGTGAGCGTGGAATAATGTCTTTACGCTATGATCTTGTCTCTCTCTCTCACGCTCAATCACGCCGCCTTGCTGCAAGCATTAATCTGCCCTGACCATCCCACGCCGCGGGCAACACCCGCACTCAGTCTCTTCATTAGATGGATTCACATTTATGGATGACTATTGCTGGAGGTCAGACTGCATGGTTCGAGTTGCGGATATCCTGGCACGAAGGAGAGATCAAAAAGTCAGTTGAATTACATAAGGAAGGCAGCAAAGCCTCTGCTCGAAAGGTCTTCCCAAACTGAGGATCTGATTGATGAAGAGCTTGGAGTGGTCGCCTGTAAGGGTTTGAGATAGTTGGAGGGCTGAACATACCATCGCCCTCCGGGCCGACTTGGTTCCTCCACAACTTTTTACAGTTCTCAATTTAGGGGTGACTTGTTCATAAACAATTCGGACAGCAGGCAATGTACAACTTGAAGTAGGGTCTGTTATTATATGCAGAGGTTGTTACAGGGCTGTAAATGCAAATGTGCAACCAATGATAATATTTTTGAGGACGGAGGTAGTTTCATGTGAGTTACTAAAAAGGAATTACTGCTGTCTCCGGCCAGGCTGCCAGCTGAACGGCACTGCTCGCCGCTGAGACATTAAGACGCAGAGGCTCCGGCCGCGGGGCGGCGAAGAGTCGAATAAAAAGGGTAAGGCCGCAGCGCGCGCCGTAGGCGCGTTAATGATGACGCGGGGAAACGCGGGGTCTCGGAAGCGAGGATACAGCGCTGCGGGCAGCCAAGATGCTGTGAAGCCGGCCGTGGGGGGGGGGGGCAAAAACTCGAATAAAAAGTCGAGGCCAGCGGTGCACGCCGCCAACGCGTCGGGGAGGCGAAAAAGACAATGAAGGCGGGGGCGGCACGCAGCGACGCGAAGACGTTGGGCACGACAAATCCAGCTCGCGGGGACCGCAAAAATCCTAAAACGACTTCCGCGGCACGCAGCACACATCGAGAAGGTGCGGTGGGGACTCGGCGGGTTTGAAATGGAGGAAGCGGCGCTGCATGTCGCCAATGATCAGGGGCGCGAAAATAAGAGCAAGAGTGTCGAGCACCTGACTCAAGGCAGGTGCGAGCGTCGTCAAAATGCGGTGAACCACCAAAACTTAAGTAAACCTCATTTTATTTCATTGCGAGATAATGGGGAGGGGGGGGGGGGGGGGATTTAGAACAGTGGGGGTGGCGCCAACACGTTGGGAATCCGGCGGGGGGGCCCGAAACTTCCAACAGCGCGGAGTCGTGATGGAAGACCACCGAGAGTAAGCGACGCTATGCGCCGCGGATGCGTGGATGATTTCAGCGACACTGCCGCCGCCAACGTGCAGGGGATGGTGAGGCTGTTGGCAGGACCGCAAAAAAATCGACTAAAACAATCAGGTAGGTAGGTAGGTAGCATTACACGGCACGGTCCCACTTAGGAACGCCGGGGCGGGGAAGTATCCCAGTATACAACAGGCAAAATTATGTACACTATTGTCCCCCACCTCTACTAATCTCCCGAGCCGAGCTCACGCACCAGTTTCCTGTCACGCTGTAGAACCCAGTCGACTAATAGAAGCAAAAGGTCAGAATGGTGCCGGGACCGCGAAGAATCGAATATATAAATGGAGGGTGGCACGCTGCAGACGCGTGGGGATAACAGCTGCCAAGGGACACCAAAAAAAGTAATTGGAAAAGTGCGTGATCGGCGCTGCGCGCCGCCAACGCGGGGAGGTGTGCAGAACAAAGCATGCTGGGACTGCCAGAAATCAAATAAGAAATCTAGGGCGGCGCTACGTGCAGCCATGTGGGGATGTGAAGACCGGCTCAGGGGATTACCCAGAACAGAAGGCCCACGCTCACAATGGCGTTCGGGAATTCTAAAACAAGTTTCATCAGTAAAAAAAAAAAATTGAGTGGGAAATGGGGCTTACATGGTACAGCGCGAGGCTCGTGGGAAGCGCCAATTTCGAATAAAAATATTGCCAGCGCCGTTCCGCGGCACTGCAGGAGTCATAAGTACACGTCGGAAAGTCTTCGTAGTGAGTGGTTTGTGGGGGCAGGAAATGCCGTATAACACATTGAGAACAGCTGGGAGGTCAATATAAAAATCTGTAAAAATAATTAGAATTAAGCCAAGTGAAATAAAACCATGGGAGCTTACCAGAGCACTGATGCTTCCCACATTTCATTTGCCGCTGAGGAGCTTGAGTCCATGGTGCAACCGTGAAATCAACTTGGGTGGTGGGGCAGTGGAAAGCTATCATTGATCTGGTGGTAATAGATAGTGAGTGCCATCGAGTGAGAGTGGGCAGCTGAACTACATGTAGACCGGCTTCCAAGGGTAGGCAAAGAGTTGGGTGACAGTAGAGCAGAACTCAGAACTGAGATAGAGGATCTCCAGAATTCGGATTTTGCAACAATCTTTGAGTAGAGGCTGGAATGTTTGTGAAAAAATAACAAGTTAGGGAGGCACCAAGTCGGCCACAGGAAGTTGATGGCTTGCTTTTAATTACAGAGTCCCGAATATGTGCCAAAGAAAGACAAATCAGCTAGAGTAAAACTACAGTAGTATTTCACAGGAAATCCAAAAAATTGAACAGAAAGTTCAATTGACATACAGCGCTTCCAATCCCAGACCACAATATTGAATAACTTGTACCGCGCTAGTTGTAGCGGACACCAGAATATGACAAAACTGCGCTAAGAAGGAGCTACAAGTTGAGAACAGTGAGAAAAGGTTCATTGTAAACATATCAACCTTGCGGGGACAGGATGTCGTCACCCTAAGGCTGAAGCCTGCTAAAGCGCTCTGAAATTGCTCTGAAAGAAGACACAAACGGGTGCAATAAAAGCTGATGATCATTTGTCATAATGATGGCTGATTGACATGTCTGATTTGGAGGCGACGGACACCGACACATACGGTTATCAAACCTGGTTCCTAATTCCGGAACCAAGAATTAAGTATTCCAAGTAGGAAATTGGCGAGATGAGGTCCCTTTTAAAAAAATCCCCGGCCTCCTTCTTTTCTGAAAAAATGTATATGCCTTGGCTAATGTTACATGAGTTTCAGCTAGTTGGTTCAAGCTTAGTTACCTCTAAATCGCGCATAAATTCATTTGGAGTACAGAATTGATCTGATTCATAATAAATGGACGCGAAGATATGCGTAGTTAGCACCGAAGTATCCCGAACTTGAAGTACTGTAGGTATTGCAGGATATACCTACAGCAATGGGGCGTTGGAATCAGCGTACAGTACGCTACAGAAGTGGAGATAGACCCCAGTAGATACGAAGGAATCTAATGTACGGAGCGCGTACTATGCGACTCGCTGCCCCTGCTCTCGTAGAGCGGAAGAGTGGTGAGTCGTTGGCTTGCACCTACATAATCAGGAGCGTCTTCTTCCGGAAGCAGCAGCCCCAGTCGCTGCCGTCTGATAAAACTGCGAAAATCGAGTTCTTAGCTTAATCCTGAGTCAAACTGAGCCAGAGCACACACTATTGTTCTGCCCAGGGAGTTCGGGTCTCCCCGGCGTGCAGCGGCAGGCTCTGGGACGAGGCCACAAATGCATGGACTGGACACGGCCCGCCATATTCGACATCAGTGCGAACCTGGGAGAATCGGCGAGAGGATGAGGAGGCGAGGCGGCGCAGCTGGTTGCTCGCTTCTCTCCCTACCGCACTCGT
This sequence comes from Mycena rebaudengoi, assembly GCA_029282285.1. Classification (NCBI taxonomy): domain Eukaryota; kingdom Fungi; phylum Basidiomycota; class Agaricomycetes; order Agaricales; family Mycenaceae; genus Mycena; species Mycena rebaudengoi. The sequence continues at coordinate 151,113 of JARJCX010000190.1, read as the reverse complement.
GGCTATCGAGAAGGTGTCGAGTCACTTGAATAACAGCAAGAAATTCACGCTGAACTCACGAGGCAAAAGCCCGATCCGCCCTCCACCCAGCGCAACTTCTATCGTGAGCGCCTTGAATGCGTCCGACCCGGCGTCAAGGATGTGACTTCGTCCCCTTGCAGTAAAGATATCAATTGTTTTTTCGCCAGGTGTGAATGAAATGCTCCAGTACGTTACGCGCAGATAAATAACGAGGTGTCTTAGCTTGTGGAGTATTCGTTCCGTGGTCGCGCCTTTCATGTATTTCCTGTGCTGTTTCCGAGATGAAGAAAATTGCCATATAGGAGGACCTACCCCACGATATATACGCTGATAACCTCCTCGATGGCCACGTTTGACCCGTTACATTGGTCGAGATAGCGTGCAATATCTGGTTGGCGTAGCATGAGCGTTACCTCCACTGGCCCGGGCTAGTTTGCACTTCGGAGTCATCACAATACGTCATTGATTTGTCATTCAGACAGCTCAAAACAGCACCAAGCCAGAGACAACACACTCCCTTCCACCACCACAGAACATGCATCAGGGTTTTTGGGAAGAATTACACTTTTTCAATCGGCGATATGTACATGTTTCCTGGACAGTCGCAGCGCCACAGTCGCAGCGCCACAGTCGCCAGTGGTCCTGGTGCTGAATTAACCGGGAACTACTCGGACTGGCCTGCGGGACTCGCTGGATGCCGTGCCTTTCAGAGTCGGCGAACTGGACATAGGATGCAGTGAACCTAGACTCCGCGCTCATCTGGGATCTATTCTGAGCCTACTTTTTTAGGCGCAACATCAAGATGCGTATTTATATAGCAGTTTTTTGACACTGGGATTACGGCTGCCCGAAAACGGTGGAACGTCATGCATGCTGCCACCGGACGGAGCTTGTCCCATTTTTTTCAGGAGCCTATTAAAATTTAAAGAGGCCAACAAAACCGTCGGACTGGCGGACGCTGCGCACGGCTTACTCGGATCTCCCTCGATTATATTGTGCGTACAGTCGCTTTCTTTCTGTCTTCAAGTCGAACTTCAATGTCATATCCAATTGGCTCCTGTGTACCCGGAGTAAGTCCATTTTCCCAGTTTCAACTCAACTATATCCCACCTACTCACTTACCCCCGCATTTTATTAGTATCCCCTCCATTTCCCATATCCCCATAGCGCATGAATATGCGGATTTTGCTGTCTCGTATACTTACGGTATAGGAAGCCCTTCACCTCAGGTGATACCATACCGGCATGTTCAGATTCTGCCCAGTCCACCACTTGAATACACAGTCTGCGAGCTTTTTAACCATTCAACCTGAACCCGATTGATTTAATTGCAGGACTTGAGTAGGAAGTACTTGCTGGCCGGAGCAGCCTACCCTGGACCAACCTGGACCCACTTGCGGGTTGATTTCGAACCCGCGATTCGGCGATATCATCATTTTGTCTTCCTGAACATGTGGTCATCGGCGCAATGCCTATTTCGGTAGACTGGCTCCCCAGAGCTCGCGCTTTTCAACTAATGCAATGGACTGGGCTCTTGAAATTGGCGGTCCGGGAGGGTTGAAAAACTAAGCGACTTTGATGGGTACTTTGATAAACGCGAACACCATATCAAGATAAAGAAGTCACACATACAATCGGTCCGCTTCGGTCCGCAGATTGTATGGCTTCGCACCAACTCCATACAGTGGGGCCGAACCCGTTATCATCGGCCGCCTTCTTAAAACCCGCATCGCCGACGCTGGTTTCGCGTCTCGACCATGTCGTCTTCCCCCGCCTTTGACGAAAAGAAGTCCTTTGACGACGACGTCAAATCTGCGCCCTCCTCAGACAACAGGAATGTTGCCATCGCGGAGGTGTACAACCCCAACCTCAAAGCGGCGGTGGCAAAGACCAAGCTGAATGGGTTCAGTCGGCGCAGCGTTATGGTGTGTATGCCTTCTCGTATCTCTTGTAAGGCAAGTGCTCATGCCAATTAAGTTGTATTTTGTCGTCATGGTTAGATATTCGTCCCTCTGCGACGCTTCTACGAATAACTCGTCTCTAGGTCGGATTCCTCAATGCTGTTTCCAGCGGCTTTGACGGCAGTTTAATGAGCGGAATCAATGCCATGCCCCAGTACTTGGACCATGTGCGACCACTCTTCCTTAATCCACGAGCGATTGTTGACCACCACATCTGCATGCAGTTCGGCTACCAGTCCGTTGGAAAATCGACTGTAAGTGCCAAAATTGTCTTCATCTATATACCATTAAACGCTCATGCAAATCAACAGGGCATTGTATTCATGATATAGTTCGTGTTCCGCTGATTCTTGTCCAACCCGGCTCAAAGTCGCGCAGTGTGGCGGGAAATTGCGCTGGAGCACTAGCGGCTGGTCCAGCCACAGAAATTTGGGGTCGACGCGGAGGGATGTTTATCGTAAGCCTTTGTCATGACTTCTTTGCGTCAAATATTAACACTGCTGGCATCGCAGGGAGGGCTGTTTATTCTGATAGGGTCCGCGGTCAGCACCTCGGCCCAAACCCGTCAAGCCTTTATTGGCGGACGCGTAAGTTTGCCGATCTTAGCTACCTTGCTTGCTCTTAGGCCCTGTGTCCTCCAGTTCGTTCTCGGATTCGGGATCGCAATCTCGACTACCGCGTGCGTGATCTTTCCGGAAGCCACATGAGGTTACCATTGAATTCTGTCCAGAGCACCGACTTGGGTAACAGAAATCGCACCTCCACAATGGCGTGGCCGTCTCGGGGCACTGTACAATTCGTGGGTCCCTCCTGACTGCATATTCCTTGCAATTTATTCACGAGCCTTAATAAACAGCTGCTTCTTCATCGGCAGTATGCCTGCCACCGGCTCCATGGTCGGCACCGAGAATATGAACTCCACATGGGCATGGAGACTCCCTCTCCTCCTCCAGATCGCTCCCCCGGTACGTATATTTATTTCCTTTCAAACTCTTTCGATAGTGACGAGGACATCTCAAGTTGATTGTCATGTCATGCGTCTGGTTTTGCCCAGAATCGCCCCGATGGCTCATGTCGCGGGGCCGAACTGAGGAGGCGCGCCAGATCCTGATCGACTACCACTCCAACGACGGGCAGAGCAACGCCGTTATCGAGGTATCTAATCAACTTCGTCTTTCAAATTCCACCATTCATGTTTTATGCAAATTAGTTGGAAATGGCCGAATTCCAGGCTCAGATTGAAGTCAAGCGTGAAACACCGGTAATCTCTCTTCTTGCTTTTTTGATGGTATACTCAAGAGATATAATATGTAGTTCTGGAACTACAAGGTGTTATACAGCTCGCGCAACCGCCGTGGGTGCTTTCTGCGTTCAGATGACAATGTTGTTATTTATGGTTTTAATCAGGATGGCGCATGCTCTCTCTCTCGCTCATGGTGCGTCTTGCTCCATGCTCCTGTCATTTGACGTTGAACTGCTGTAGTGTGTCAACGGGCAACTCGCCGGAAATGGGGTGCGTGCTTCTATTCACTAGTGACGCGCCTTTTCAAAGAATAAAAACAGCTCATCACATACTTCCTCACGGTGATGATGAAAAATGCAGGAGTCACGAGTCCCCACACTCAACTCGTCTAGTAATTAATCTTCAACCCTTTCTCACAATTGCGTGGCTGAATCCTGACAGCAACTTTGTTAATTCCATCCTCTCAGCTGTTGGCGCCTTCACGGTATGTTTGTCCTAAAATAAATTTCAGTCGTTCTTCTTTTCTGAGACTGTGTTCCAAACAGGGAGCAGCATTTACTGACAAGATTGGTCGCCGTCGGCGTCTCATCATCGGTTCATTTACTCTCGCATGCCTGCTCGCAACGGTAGCAGCCTTGTCATCCAAATGTGGGTGCCCTTGTGCGTCCAATGGCCGTTGACTTATTTATTTGAGCGATACAGACGGAGTCGCGGGGAACAGAAACGTCGCAGGCGCCAATGCATCCATCGCATTTATATTCCTCTTCGGCATCGTCTACGGCTTCACATATACACCACTCCAGGCCCTTTACTGTGCCGAGTACGATTTTATTACTCCCCTTGCCCACTGCGCTCCTGTTGACCCGTTTTCAGGGTCATGAGCCAAGATATGCGCGCGAAGGGAATGGCTAGTGCGTTCCATTCGCATTCTATATATATTCCAACCATCTGAGCTTCGTTCGTCAGTCCATATATTGATATCCAACCTGGCTGGGTATGCTGCAAATTCCTCTCACCATCAAGTGAAACTAATGCCGCTACGAAAACAGATTCATCAACACATTCGCCAATAGTGTTGGACTTGGGGACCTGGGATGGAAATACTACTTTGTGTGAGTCCCATCCTTCTGCCGTCCGTCAGGGGACAAATTCTTAATTAATTATATTATTCAGATTTGTCGCCTGGGACTTGGTCGCCTCGATGCTATGGTACCTGTTCGGTGTGGAGACGGTGAGTACCGGCGAGGACCTCGCCCTTTTACTGTTCTCACGAGTGAATTTATGCAGCACGGTCGTACACTGGAGCAGCTTGAGGAGATATTCGACTCATCGTGGCCGGCGCGTGCCAGCATGAAGAAAGTAAAGGTGAAGCTGGATGCTAACGGAAGTGTAGATATACTGGAGGAGAAGGATGAGAAGAAATAAACGATATTATGTTGATTTTTTCTCTCTCGTTTGTCCTTTTACGACTTACGTCTGTATGACAACTATTCCAAAATCCTGGCTTGGAGTGATTTCAAGATTTGCCACATGTACAAATTTGGTATGTTAGAACGGTGCTCTCAGAGGGCCGACACCCACTATGCAGCGAATACTCTTAAATTTGCTCAAATCAAAAGTCTCGTCGACTTGATTCGTTTTTACAGCATTAGTACTTGTACAGGGCCACTGGAGCATACCGACAGATTTTGCACCCACAGGAGATTGCAAACCGATCCGTCTCCATCTTCTGCAGCTGCTGATCTCGACATCAGCGAGCTTTTCTCCGCCAGAGGCTGGCTCACATACTCCCCCATGTCTGTGGAGTCGCCTCCATCACAAATCGCACTTCACCACCGTCTGATATCTGCCCATGTCGAATCACGGGCGAATCGACGGCCTTGCCATTGATTGTCAGCGACTTGATGTATTTCTTTGAAGAGGCACCATCGGCTACGATAGTCAATGGCTTGCGGCGTCCCGGCAGGTGGAGTGTAACCTTGTCGAAGAATGGGCTGTAAAATCGGATAAGACTCTTACTATTAGGAGCGGAGGCAGGCGTACGATCCAACAACATATTCACCCGACGCGGGATTGACAGGGTAGAATCCCAACGCTGAGAAGAGATACCATGCGCTCATCTGGCCACAATCTTCGTTCTGGAACAAACTCAGCCGGAAAGGATCGTGAATAAAAAGAAAGGACCTACTCCTGAAAGTCCTGCTGGGGTGTTGTCGTAATTTGCCTTGGCGATCTCCCGAACCCTTTCCTGCGTCCTACTCGCAGCCCCAGCAAGAGCATACAAATATGGAATATGGTGACTCGGCTAGGACAACAAGTTTAAAACAAAACAAAATGGGAAAGGGAAGGGTATACCTCATTGCTGTGCTCATTGTGCCCGCCATCGAAATGTGCGTCCAATGTGGTGACGAAACTGGCATTACCCCCGCGACGAAGGGCTAGACCCGGGATGTCATGCACGACATCGAAAGTGTACGCCCATTTATCGCCTTCCGTCCACCCCGCGTCTTCTCCCGCCCACTCACCGTCGGCATTCCGTGCCTCCATGAATCCAGTGGCGTTGTTGAAGAGCGCGAATGGTGCCGTCATAGCTCGCGTGAAGAGGGGATCAGTAATGTTGATCGGTTTCTTCAACGTCTCGCCGAGGCGGAACACTGCATAATCATCGTCTGGCGGGGTCACTATCAAATGATTTGTCTCCAGAAATAGGATAAACGCGCACAGGCATAGGCAAGCGTGCGCGATGCAGATTCGGAATGAACGTCATCTGCAACCCATCCCTTCTCCGCATAAACCGTTGAAAGCCCTGCACGGACTTCGTAATCTACGTTCTGCGATGGGGATAAGTGCCGGAATTCAGCGGTTAAAGCCAACATACCTCTTCTCGGTCGGAGTATCTTGAAATATGGTATAAATGGGGATGAAATTCGAAGTCAACCGACCAGTACGCACCTGGTGTTCGCGTCATTTTGAGGTGGCACCAAGCTGTCCTTGTAAACTGCGTCCCAGGCAAGGTCCACATCAAAGCCTTCGATGCCCTTGACGACGGCCTCAGCAATGAGGGAGTCTGCGTGGGTGCCGACCTATACTACTGGTTTGAGACAAAGAACTGGAGGGATGATGATCCACAGACCATGATATTGGTCTCTGGAGTCTGTTCGTTAGCGCTGAAATAAATTAAGAAAAAAAAAAGGCGGCATTTACCAGCAATGTTCTTCCACATAGGAAGCCACCCGCTCTGAAAGTACGGGTTTGGGTAAATAGGATGGGAATCTTAGTTAATTCGCACCTCTTTATAGTCCTGTAGCATGCTCGTAATCATATCCGGAACACGTTCAGGGACAAACAATATGAGCCATGCCCATTCTGCCCGATATATGTCCTGGCATCCGGCTGATAAGTTTATGGACGCAGAAGCTTCTCAATACGCACCCAGATGGAGTATCCCGTGTACGAAATGCCCTTGTGAACTTGATTATCGTGGGCAGAATAATAATGCCACCCGCCGCCCTCATGTTGCTCATGCTGCTCATAAGGATACTGAACACGGTATCAGAAGAAGCTGAAGCAGTAGTTAGTGGAATTACCTGCAAAGAATGGAAGAATGCGGTGTAGACCACCTCCTTTTCCTCCTCGTGAGCGCCCTCCAAGACAAGTCGATCCAACTTCTCCGCCCACGCACTACGCGTCTTCCGGGCCGTCTCCTCCAGCTGTACTCCGTCCGCTATCTCAACATCCAGGTTCCGACGGGCCTGTTCGACTGAGATAAATGACACGCCCACACGTACGTTTACAACGCGTGTGCCCTGCGCAAATCGCGCATACCCAGAGAGCACGCTCCCTTTACCGGCGGTGAACTGTGCGTGCGTGGAACCGTTCTGGACTATGCCCCATCCTGTAAAAGGGGTATCGAATCGCGCACAGAAGTAGCCCCGGAAATTACTGGCGTTGGCTGCGGAGGATATCGGTGTGATTATCCAGTCCTGCCGCTCGCTGTTTGTTCCAGTGATCTCGCGTCGTGCGGGGTCAATGGCAACAGTGCCGAGAGGAAATGTTATGTTAGTTGGCGTAGAAGTGATAACAGTCGGACGCGTCGCTTCCAGAAGGACATATGGCTTAAAACTCGTATGAGCTGGGAATGTGAAGCGCAAATGACCGACGCGGGATGCTGGGTGTTATTTCTCAGAAAGAACATTTATAATAATTGATTTGTCTCAACTTGCGCTCTGTTCTGCCACAATAGTGTTGCCATTGCCGGCGTCGAGATCAACCCGGTAGTAGCTCGGGGTGATAACTTGCGTTGTGTTAGTAAATTGCATGCCACGGTCTTCAAACCTGCTCTTGATGTTGTCGCCGATGCCAGGTACAACGACGACTTGACCGCTCTCGCCCATCCATATAGCCGGTTGGTGGGTCGCTTGAAACCCATGTATTTTGGTTGCGGTGTGATTGTAAGGCGTTACAGACACGTAGTTCTCGTGCGTCTGGGCCACCCAGCGCGTCATCGCGAACGGTGGGGCGGTACTGGGGATCTACGAAACTCCTCGTTGTCAGACGCATCAGTAGTTTCAAAATTTCCGCACCATTCCGCCTGAACCATTTGGAGTATCTCCTCCATTTCCGATGAGTCTAAAATTCCAGCTTAGATCCGACAGAGACAAATAAAGGTGCTTTCTAACGGATTGACGTGCTCCACGGCGTCACTGGAGGGTAGTGAAAAGGCTTCTGGAGATCTTGACGCCGACGCAAGCCCTGAAAGGAACAGAACCAGCAGAATCAACATCATGGTAGGAAACAAGCCTCTTTTGCTCATGACGGCCAAGAGGTGCTCGATTTCTGGATCTCTCCATATGATCTGGTGAAGCGACATCACTGATGGAAGCTCGGATCGTCGGCATTACAGCCACATCTCTCGGCACGCTTGATGACGGCATTCGAACTTGGACCATCACATGGTCGAATGGTCACATGTCGCGGTTGCAGAAAGTCAAGGGAAGTGGAAGCTGTGAAGCTGCTTGAAAGCTGAGATATGAGGGCTCAACAGGTTGAATAACGTGCCACTCGCGAGAAATTCTGTCTTTCGAGATAGAAAAAAAAAGTAGGGCCACTTGAAACTTGCACCCGAGATTCACTTTCTCTAGTACACCCGCCGGCCTGGATTCGGAAAGTCGCCTCTGAATTTGCACACCTTCCATTATTGAACGGTAGCGATTTATCGGCCGTATATGTGGGGTCAAAGCGGACATTACGTCTCCTGCAGCAACGAACACGATCACGTGAAAGTTTTCTGACCGTAGTTTTCAACCAATACCGCGTAAAAAAAACGCGTAAAAAAACGGTTAAAGAGAAAAAATGGTACATCTGCGAATTATTCAGCCTTTCCCAGAGACAAGGGCAGGCGCACTCAAATTAGAATTATCGCACAACGTATCGATGTCAATGTCGTGATGTCAAGTCCAGACTGGAACTTCGAAGCTTCGAAGCTCATCAGGTCGAAACGGCTCAAAAAGTATTTTCAAGCCCACTTCGACCATCCCCACTATGACCAGCCATCCCAAATATTTTCTTGAGTACGCTCGTTCTGACAGATCCAAATGCTGTGCGTTTCTTGCAAGACCTCGTACACACACACTGGCAGAATCCTGACATATTCCTCCCCAAACAGCGTCAGAGCCTAATTGCAAAGGTGATTTCTACAGATATGTTTAGTCTTTTCACAGGAGCTGGGCTCATTCATCTATGTAGGGTCAGACAACTGCATACCGAAGGGCCACTTGCGTCTAGGAAAATGCAGGAACGACGACTCGGGCGTTTTCCAGGAGAAATCTGTCTAGTACGTCCTGAGTCTAACGCAGCCTCTGTTATGCTCGTTTTAACTAACTTTGTCTGTAATTTAGCGCGTGGAGACACTGGGGATGCGTCAAGGCCGTCCAATTCACATGCATGAAAAAATACATTCAAGAAGCAGCTGCGATCGCCGGATATGAGAATCTCACGCCAGAGGACCAGGCACGCGTCTCGGCAGCGTGGAGGGCCGGCCGCGTCAGTAGCGCTGATGCTCAAGCGGTCCAGCTCCCCCCGCCGCTTACCTTCGAGGAAAAGATGAAGAATATGCAGGAAATCCAGGCGTTCTTAGAAGAGCTGGAGGCCGACTCAGAAGAAGAGCAGGAAGTGAGTGGCTTATCATTTTCGATATTCACTTTACAGCTTTCTAAATGTGCAAATAGGAACTCGAGATGATTGAGGAGTTCAACGCAAAAAGAATTCGAAAATCACAGCAGAAACGACTTGAAGCATCTAGCTTGAAACCGACTAACCAGTTGCCCTCCACTCCGGATAAGAAGCGGAAGGTGCGTCCGGATACATTGACAATGATTCCGTTATATTGAATGTGCGAAGGCATCGGATTCGATCAGCTCATCCGGGACGCACAAGAAAAGAAAGTCCACCACTACAAAGGAGGAAAACGTTGACGCATTCTCGTTCGTCCAATTTGGCGTCACCCATGAAGAGAAAGTCCGCCGTTAAAATGGAGGGGAATTTGTGGGCGTTGTGATGCTTAGGGAGCTGAATATATATCTTGTTGATATCTTGGTAATTTCTTGCAGTAAATCTACAGTTACTTCTTCGCTGTATCAAATTGTACTCAGACAGCCGCTGCCAATATTTAGTTTCTTTGGGCAGACACCTAACAGATGAATATCCACCTCGCTTCAAGGTCAATGTTGACCTTTCTGCCACTTTGCGCGACCTACTAATTCCATCGAATGTTATCGAACTGCTAGCAGAATTTTTCCTTAGTCATCCAATACCCAGATCCGAATAGCGTAGTTGGATGATATCGTCCAATCTGTAGGCATTTGTTGACCGTTCTTTGGCTGATCCCATCAAACTGCGCTTACCACAAACCACCGCTCCGCCACTGCCCCCCGTCTACCCTCCGTTTGCTTATCGGTTGCGCGGCCAGGACCTCCGTATTTGGCTTCACTTGGAATGTGTGGCGCCAGAGAATCGGTCGCGTCCGATTTGTTAAGAATTCTATAGATTGGCTTCGTTCATGGGGCTCAAACGAATCGTTCAGTGAGTGGCAATGCAAATTGAGCAGAGTATTACTTGCGGGCATTTTTTCTAGACCCCTGAAGGCTGTTATTTCTGTGCCTTATACATTCCTCAGCCCCGACGCCTCTGGACCAAGGATATAGGTAAGAGATAGTATCTAAAATGGACGCCGCCCCGGGCCGAAGATTGCGTATGGCGAGGCTAAAACCACTACCTGGTGTCTTTTGGTGGTGAAACTTTGAAGCTGTTAACGCCGCGGCGCCCGAATTCATCCCGCTTAATCTATCTTCCGAGCCTATCGGCCCACAGCATGCGGTTGGGTGGGTCGCCGTTATAAATGGGATACTCGGCGGTGAAATTGTAACCCTTTTCCTTTGTAGGATCATGGAGCACGCACCAACACAGTTATTCCAACGCTCCCCTCGCATCAGGATCCCTACAAGACCGAGCCTTATTCTTGTTCCATATGGGCTCTACATGGGCATGGCAGCTGCAGCGTTGATGTTCACGTCTTTTGTCGTCGCTGTCCAGTCTCCGGAAGACACTGGCGCGATTACAACCACACTCAGCATAACTCTCTTTTACGCCATTGCTGGTGCACGGCTACTATCTATTTTGTTCGATGACGGCATGCCGCAGCTGCTGTCTCGACCCCTTCGAACGATTTTCCGACCTGGATTTTGGCTCTATGGGGGGATTTTAGGCGCCGCCACGGGAGCCTTATTAGCCCAGCATCGGGGATATGTACCCAATATGTCCCGTTTTGCGGCCAGTCTGGCTGTTGGTCTACCTCTGGATGAGTTCTTTGGCAGATTAGGGTGCGCCTCCTATGGTTGCTGCTATGGCGCTGCCGCTGGCCCGAATGGCCGCCCCACCCATTTCCTGTGGCGACTATTCCCCTTCTCCCCGGCCATTTACCGTCACCCATCCGACTACGCCGTCACCCGTGCAGAGCCAAAGCTTCTCAACGAGGCGCTCATCCCCATCCAACGCATCTCCGCGACGATTTTCCTCATTCTCTTCGCCTGCATCTCTGTCCCACTGGCATGCTATTCAACTGCTCAGATTGCCGGTGCCGTGACCCTCCTGGGCCACGCTGCGGTACGGGTAATGACAGAAACGTGCCGTGCGGATTACCGGGGACCGCGCCATGGCGGTCTTACTACCACGGGGAAGATGGCTCTGCTCGAGGCTATGGCAGCGCTGGTGTGGCTCGGATATGAACGGACAATGCCCGTGGACAGGGTGGTGCTGGATTGGTCGCGCGCTTTCGAAGCGGAACGGATGCGGGCGTGTGCTATCGCTGCTGGAGTGGGGATTGCTTTGTACGGGGTCCACGTTGATCAGATAGGGACCTGGGTTCCGAAGCGTTCGGCGTTTAGTTGAAACATCCAATCACGAGGTCGGCATTGTTCTCCTTAAACTCGGGGTCGGAATTTTGAGTGAGCCGCAAGAAGCAGTTTCAGGCTATTTACTCCCTGATTGTTTGGAGGGAATTCTCAGCGTTTGAACGTTTGAACCTCAAGCAAAGCCGACGCGGCGGCGGCTCGAAACCTGTCAATTATGGCATGATACAATCGCTGCATGTCTTGCGGAACATCCTGCGGAACATCCTACGGAACATTATAAACGTTGTCCTTGAGGCGGTTCATAAGTACGAGGCTCTAGATGGAGTCTCAAGAACGCAGATTAGGACATTCCGCCGGGGAATGGGAGTGGGTGAAGATTTCTTTCTTTTCTTTGTGGAACGGTTAATAGTTTCATGAAAATTTCCAGGCTCAGTCACTCCTCCTCCCGGCGCCTCGAAAAATATTAACGAACATTTCGTCAGCAAGAACAACGAGGATCTAAGGAACGGGTCGGTCAAATGTGGCGAGCGGGTGGACATAAATTCAACGACTGCCATTTGTTGAAGTTATCGCCGCCGGGCCAGCGGCTCCGCACTTGGCCAGGCGAGTCACGTCAGCAATACTGTATTATTCGGCTGCGCCATAGGTATTCGAGTCATGTCAGCAGCTGCGCCATAGGTATTTAAGTAAGAGTCCAATGCGCAGACAATTCAAAAAAGCACCTGTTCTACATGGCACCGCATCTCGAAACTACTGGCGCTCACGCTCTCGTAATTGGAGCTTCTGGACTCGCGGGCTGGGGAGTCGTTAATGAGCTCTTGAAAAATTACCCTGCCATCGGGACCTTCTCCAAAGTCACCGCTGTCGTTGATCGGCCCTTCAGCGTCGCCGACTCCTGCTGGCCCACGCCGGAGTCACCGAAACTGGACTTGGTTCCCAATGTGAACCTTATGGAGGGCTCCGTCGAAGCATTTACTGCTATCATCAAGGAAAAGATTGGAGACATCGCAAACGTCACGCACGTCTATTACTTCGGTGAATCGTTGAATGCATTCATAATGTGCAAAAATTATTTACCTTCAACAGCTCTCAAACAAGACGACGATAACCTCGTGGAAGTGAAATTTAATGTCGGGATGCTTGAGCGTGTCATCGGCGCATTGGAATCTCTGTGTCCCAACCTCAAGTTCTTCGTTTTTCCCGCTGGCGCACGGGTAATTTAATTTTGTCATGATAGGCATGAAGCTTATACCACAGATAGGCATATGGGATCGGCCTGCCTAGTGGGAGTCCTTTCAAAGCGCCATTCAAGGAATCCATGGGACGTCTCCCCGCGCCCGACTGCGACAAAGTCCATTATTTCGCTTTCGAAGATCTTCTGACGGAAAAGAGCAAAGGCAAGGCGTGGTCATACTGCAGTGTCTCGCCAGACGCGGTCGTAAGTGGCCTTTTTCTTTTCTTTTTTGCTCAGTCCATAATTTCGAACTTTAACGCTCTTTTCAGATCGGCTTTGCGCCAAATGGCAGTGCCTTCAATCTTTGCGCCCACTGGGCAAATTACCTTTCCGTCTATCGCATCGTAGAAGGCGACGGCGCGTCTGTTCCATTCCCTGGAACGGGACTCGCATACAACTCTAAATTCAACGAGGCATCCTCCGAAATAATCGCCAAATTCGCCATATGGGCGTCGTTGCATCCTGAAAAAACGGGGGAAGGCCAAACGTTCAACATCGCCGACCACGCTCGACCTTCTACCATGCGCGAGCGGTGGCCGCTCATCGCGGCCCACTTTGGGCTCGTAGGCACCGGTCCGCCAGATCCTGACGATATTCTGAAGCCGGGCGAATATATCATAAAGCACGCGGACATTTTGAAGGAGAGATGCAAGAAATCCAATGCGGTTTTCAAGGCGGAATTTCTGGACTCGTATGGGTATTATTTGAACTTTGATCGGCATTTGAGCCTGGATAAAGCTAGGGCGGCAGGATTTGATGAGGAGATGGACCCAACGGGGTCGTGGCTGAAGGCGTTTGACAGTTTCAAGGCTGCTGGAATGATACCTAGCTAAAAGACTGACTGTCGGCGCTATGCACGCGGATAATATAGTGGTTCGATAGAATCAATAGGTTTTACGACGGTTCTACAAAAAAATACTTTTGCGAGCATATTGGTAGGAGGAACATGTCCAGCTGCTGTATATGTAGCGCCATCCCTCAGTGCCCCGTATATCTGGCGGTCCATACTGCGCGAGGCTTGTTTTGGCCCACAAAGGCAATTAACCAGAGGCGCGGGAGCAAAGGGGTGGCGACTGTTCCGTCCGCCTCAACGGAGGCGACGGCGTCCATTTCGTGGCCAAAAGTAACATAGTCATCTCTTCCCGATATTCTCAGGTCAGTTTTTTTCTAGTCGACTCTCCTTTGCGGGTGGCCGTGGGGGTTCTGCTTCATTTCATCTGAGAATGTGTCAGTGAAATATGGGCAAAGACGTGAATAGAACCGTACAACGGCTTTTAGTGTCTAGATCCAGATTCAAGTTCATCCCAGTTTTCCGGCTTCGTATGGTTGGCAGTTTGAAAAGTACTGATTGACGGTTCAGATGGGGTCGTCCCAGATGACGTTGGACGGAATAGGATGGGTGTCGAAACGGCGGGGTCGGTGTCGGCGATAGCCTCCTTGAATGACAAAGTGGAAGACCAAACTGGGGTCGAAGCGTCAATCCGATGAAAAAGGAGGAGGACCACAAATACGCACTTGTTGCGAAGACCGTTGATATAATCGCAACAAAGGAGTTCACCATGCCGAGCGCTACAGGTAAGACGATGTCTTCTCTGACGAAGATAGTAATGATTTGGATGACTCCAAAAATCACTGGAATTGATGAGTCGACAGAACTTTCCCTGTATTAAGAAGAAGACGTACAAGGAAATATGAAGTTGGTGCTAACAATCCAGAACAATGTTTGTAGTTTGCTCGTAAATGTTTCTTTGAAAGTTCGGTGATGAGATTCGAGGATATCGAGTTGAATTCAGTCAAACTCACCTTTGTAATCCACGAGGGTACTGACACGTCCAAGGGTCTTTCCTTCCTCTCTATGCATCCTGAGTCTCCACAGGAACAGAGCCGACATATAGCTTCGATGTGCGTAAGAAAAAATCGGCATATCAAGCACAATATTCGTACGAACCTGTTGTCAAGCAGTTCCATGATGAATAAAACCTCGAATAGCGTCCGAAATCTCTTGAGGAGGTCGTATTCGACGGAATAGCCAGAAACCAGGAGTTTCCCGAATTGTACACCGAATATCACGGTGAGAACGATGCGCGTGATTTTCACAGCGACGGGGAATGCAAGCAATACGGGCAGCTTTCGACGGGGAAAGACAGCGGCAATACGCAGCATAAGGACACCCTCTGCAACCCATGGTGTCAACTGCTGCAGGATGGTATAAATGATATCTATCACAGTGTCAGTCGATATACAAAGCTGCACATATGAAGTCTCACGTTCAGTGATATTGGTTTTGTCGAAGGGCGACAGGATGGCTGTTAGCTGTTGGGAGTTGGTTATTGGAGAGTCATATTATTATGGGAGGGCTCTTTACTATCATGTGTGCGGTCATTGCGGCGGTGATGATGCCCAGACAGACAGACACGACGTTGAGGATGAAGATCGGCTTGCGGCGCTTCTGGGGTGTCGACAAGGCGAACAACATGAGTAGAAGAGGTATGAGCATAGAACCGAACACTGTTGAACTGAGGAGGAAGGGTAATGACGAGCGTATGCCCCGGGCATACCCCTCGATAATTTGGGCCACTAGGGCAGGGGGAAGGGGTTCTGATGAAGACATGCGAGCTCGTCGAGGGGTTGCTGGTTTGTCCTATATATATATCCTTTTACTTGATCGTAATCGTGATCAGACACTGTTACTTCCGTTTCAGGAGGAAAATGATGAACAAACTGATACGTTTAACAAATTGTGAAAGGGCCTTGAAGGCTGAAGAGCTGTACTTGTCAATATTTCAGTGTGTATACTTCAGTACGTCCTTGATCCACGGGGATTGTCCTCCTTTGTCTTTCATGCCTCGCTGAGCAACATTCCGACTCGATTCCGAATTTCAAGTTACCGATTCAAATTAATCACAAGGATCGGCAGTGATCCGCGGTATCTTCGATGTCAAGTTATAAATAGTGAGTGATTTCGAACACGCACTTCCGGCGAGGATGGAAAGAAGGACGAAGTGCAAACGTTAGACAGCACCAAGGGGAGTGAAGAAAGCTCTTACCCTACCCTATCTAAAGCTTCACAGAAAGAAAGAAAGAAAAGAAAAGAAAGGACGTTCAGAAGAGCAGATTTAATAAGCAGGTTAGAATAGATGGGAAGCTCGGCCACAGGCTCCCGCGATATCCATCGATGCGTCTTCGGTCATCACCAAAATTGCCACTCACCCACATATCTTAAAATAGCCGCTAAATGCGTAGTTTCAAACTTTGAAGTGTTTTAGTGAGTGGCCAGACTTGGTGCGAGTATGAGTAAAGTATTCGTAGAGATAGAAAATTGTCACAAAACTGAAAGAATTTCAGTATCTATTCCCCAATGAAATGATAAACATTTCTCGACCCTCTTACAGACCGCAGCAGAACCGAATTGAACGGTGGTTGGACAATCACCAAGCCAAAGCGGATCTCTAAAATGATCCGATGATCCGAAAATGGCACACACACATGTACAACGCACCGCCTTCTTTCCTTCCTTGTATGTTTTCTGCGAGTCTCTCAGCTCAGAATTTAATACTTGTGTCTACGCGCTCCAAGCCTCTTATACAGCATCATTGATGCAGATTGTATTCACTCGCATCCAGATCCTTTTTGGCCGCTGGTAGCGCTCGGAAACCACGGTACGCGGTGACGCCGGCGAGACCGTAACAGAGGACATAGGTCAGCGATTATTATCTTCTGAATGGCATACCGTGTATTCTGAGCACTTTGTCAGATTATATTACTAGTCTTTTCGCGGTGTTGCAAACCCGCCGGATCGCGTCTTGGGAAATATCTCGCGGCGGATTATGCCTCATGCCGTTCATCGAAGTCTCAAAACCGTCGTTTTCAACTACCTTGATAATTCCAACGCGATCCATTGGGCGCCCGTAGCAATGCGTACGTGTAGTTCCATCGCCCGCATAAATGGTGCGCTCTTTAAACTTCTTTCCTGGGCTTCGCAGAGATAATTCCAGCAGTGCATACTCTGAGCTGGGATGCCTTTTTATTTATTTTTCAGCGTCCACGACTATGGATTAAATGGTGCGGGCCCTTTCTACCTCAAACCAGTTGCGTACGTTGGAACTTACTGCTATGAACTTACTGCTCAGGATTTTCGTTACATGTATGGCCCACTTGCATATGAACCACCATGAGAAATGAATATTTCCGTAGTTTTATCAAGGTGGCTTCATTATTCCCCCAAATCTTTGCTCCACTCACGTGCCCCGTTTAGCACTCCCTCGCTGAGACACTCATTTGCTGAAGATCTACTGTGCGTTGTCTTCCTTTCTCTCGATTTAGGGCCGGTCTAAGGCTGACTTTTAGGTAACCATTACGAGGTCGTCCTTCTTCTATGAAGCCAACTTCCTCCACCGCGACCATGGCTACTGAAGACGGGACAGATAATCTCCCTGCAGCGCCCGATGCCAGGCGGCTCGCCCATCCGTGCACGTTCCCTCCACCCCAATCAGTCATCCAGCCAGCAATAAAATGCACAACGCGAACCTTCCTCACAGACATTCTCCCCGCCGCCTACCCGTACATGCCGTACTACGGAGGCACCTCGAGCTCCCCCACATCCAAGTTCCAAGTGCCTTTCTTCTCATTCACTGGCTCAGGGCCGCCTCCACCCGACATCGGTGCTTTGGGCGACGTATATCTCGATGCAGATGCCAACGTTCTTTATGCCTACCTCGTCCCCGCGGAAGATGAGGTGGGTGCATGGATCCGATGGACGGCGCCGCAGACCACCAAGACCTTCAAGCTCGGCGATCCCGGGATGCTTCCACACCCTTACTTCCCGGACCGCGTCTTTTGGACGAACAAGACCACCTGGTCCTGGTACGCCATCGCCACTGTCAGAGAAAGTAGACGCGATATTATGAGCGACAAGCACCTGAACGAATGCAGCGACGCCGATGCGCTGGCAACGGCGCTGACACAGCGTGCCCTCCGGAACGAGGAGGAGAAGAAGAGACGCCGCGTCGAGGAGCAGGATACTGCGAAGTCGAGGAAGAAGCCGCGCTTGAGTGTTTCCTCTGCAGCGTCGGACCATGAGGCAGTCCTAGATTCGGAGCTGGACGAGGCGCTTATCATCAGCACCCGCGCCGCAGCCAAGGCGCGATCTCATTCGGAACTCGTCGCGCGCCTGGAATCAGAGAACCTCGGTCTGCAAGTTAAGCTCGACGAGCTCATGAACCAGCCCGCGCCACCCGCTGCTCCCCAGAGCGTTCCCTTTCCGCCGGAGTTCCTAGGCTTCATGACAGAGACGTTTTCTAGCCAGGTGGTACTGAATTGTAATGCTCGTGCGCACGTTTTACTTCAATTTCGAGCCCACTGCTGACGCAGTCCCTAGGCCGTGCCCAAGCTGAGACCGCTGCCGCTGAGGGTCCGTTTTTCCGCTTACACTGCATGCTCTCCATCCTGACCTGTATCACAGCGAACAAGAAGGTCGTCGCATTGCTCTCAGAGCTGGGAATGGGTAAGTGTTCCGTCTCCGCATCCATAGGTACTGACGCCTACCAATTACAGCCCAGCAAGCCAACGCGCACTTTGTCCAGACGCTTCGAGCCGCGGAGGCGCACTGGAAGCAGGAATGTGCGAAGTCCCAGTCGGCGACGGAGAAGGGTCCGTTTCCATACCTTCTCCATCCCCTCCGCTCTGACCACCACACGAGCAGCCAACGCCGAAAATACCGCTCTCCGGTCCGAAAATGCTTTGCGCAAGTCTTCGCCTTCAAGTTCTCTGCCTGCAGCTAACGTGGGTTGCAGTCAAAGTCGCTAACAGGTGCTTTGAACTCAGCCTGGAAAAACAGGCGACACTAGGGGAGCAAAGTCGTGTCGCCTCGGAAGCCGCCTTGGCAGAAGGTCCTTTTTTCTTCTTCCCTGCCCGTCGCGCTCACTGATCGTCCACTCGCAGCTTACACGAAAATTGCCACCCTTCAATCAGACGCTTCCTTCTGTACGATCGCTCCCCTTCCTCTGCTGATGTACTGATATGCCTTCATCAGGTCAGCAGGCATTCGAGCGCACCGACGAGGCCCTGAAGCATGCCAATGAGGCGCTGAAGGCGATGGAAGCGCGTGAGGAGCAGGGCTCTATTGTGCAGGCCGCCGCCACCCACAGCGGTGCCATCGAGACGGCCGGGTTGCAGAGTAGTCCGCGTACGTTCTCCCGCTTTGCCTCCGGCTCTACGGCAGCTCATGCTCGTCGCAGTCCCGCAGGCGTCGGACCAGGCCGGTGTATCGAGGGCGGAGGACGCCGCCAATCCCCAATCCAAGATCCTTGAGCATGATTCAGCGGTCGCACGGCGTGCGTAGAGCTCTAGCGCCGCCTCTCGTAGCCGACTGACCCTTCTCCCTAGTCGAGAAACATGAGGATTCGGGACCGAAACTTGCTGAATGTGCGTCCGCTCCTTGCGTGTATCGCTATCTTGAAATTCACCATCCAGCTAGTTATGCACGTCCTGAAAGGCCATTTCGACTTTATTGGTGCCCTCCTGATCGAGCAGGGTGCCCCCGCCGATGTCGTTGCTTCTATGACCCAATGCGGTCCAGCATCAAATACTTGCAAGTCAGCGCGTGGTCCGTGCGCGCCGCGACTGATCATCGTCCAGATCTCCAACGCTGCGTCGAATACACCGTCGGGCTGGAAGCAGACATTGCCCGCCGTATGTCGCCGTCCGCCCCTAAATAGTTTAGCTGCTTAATCTCGCCCACCAGTCGAGCAAGCCGCCCAGGATTCGCGCGCCGCCCAGGATGCCAATGGGACCCTCATCGCCCAAGCTCAAGCCACCATCACCGATCTCCAATCCGAAATTGCTTCCTGTACGTCGGCCTCGCTCGCAGTCTCGTCGTTCTCGATACTCATCGGCATCTTCTTCCAGTGAAAGTGTCCTCTGAGGAGGAGCGAAACCGTCGTGCGTCGCGCTCCTTGTTGCGGGCCTATTACCTTCTGCGTACTGATCTGTGGGGTGGCAGTAACTACCGCCAACGCCGCGCTGATGAAGCTGCTGGCCTTGGAGCAGGAGGTCAGCAAGTCGCTCAGGGTACGTTGATATCTTGTCTCCTGTATGGTCATTGACGTATCCGGCAGCTTTTGGTGCGGCTCAATGAGGGTGGAGGTCCACCGAAGACGAAGGGATAGTGGTGAACGGTTCTTTGACAAGATTTGCTTAGATCATGGAGGCTCCCAGCTCTGCGCCAGTTTGGGTGGGGCCGCGTCTTGGGACTTGGTCATTCATATCTTGCTCTCTAGATTGATCGCATGGGAGTGAGAGGCAGTCGACTTTTATTGGACTCTTGCAGGTTATACATATACAGTGATTCACTGAAATACTCGCATTGAACAGCTGATATTACTAATTTTGAGCAGTTCCTACTGAATCTGAGTAGGTAGAAGTCTTTGTTTACATTGTTAAAGTACTTGGATATGAAGTCTTAATTTATGGATAGGAAACGAGTGACATACTGGCAGCTTCTGTTACTGCATATTTCAGAATATAGGTGCGATTTGGGTAGGTATTTATATCCTCAAGGTGGCAGAACCTCGAGCGTAAGACTGCACAATGAGAATTCAAACTCCGCAATTACATAACAACTTTCTAGCCCGATCGGACCCCCGCGATCGCTAACAGACTTTAAGAAGCGAGGTACGAGCTTCTTTTGTTAAAGTGTCTGTCTACAAGAGACTAGAGTACTAGTGGTTGACTTTCCATAAGCATAGAAAAATGTTTTGGAATATCTACGCATTTTCCGCCGGGATGCCGAGACAGCTGTCAGGACCCCATCGGACTTGGATCTGACTTTGATGTTGCATTGACCCTCTAATAAACTCTAATTTATTTTAATCTGTAGGGAGGGTCCCTACCCCCCCAATAAATTATATTAGATGCAATTGCTCTCGCTAAACTGATTTTGAACCGATTCGTCAAGCATCATCCGGAAATCGGGCCAGATTGGGATGCATGTACATGTCGGCCTTCTCATTAGGGTGTTTCAGATATCGCAACTTGGGACACAACTCGGGATGCAACTTGGTGCCCAACTTATTTTGAAGTTGCAACTCAAAAACTGCCCAACTTCATGCCCAACTTCGCTTATCTGATTTCCATCCACCATTGTCGTTGCCGGTGACTCCCGGAGAAATGATGCGACTGAAGTTAGGACCAAGTTGGGCATCAAGTTGCATCCCAAGTTGCGCCGAAATCCTAATATCTGAAACACCCTATTGACAACAACAACAGACCCTGGTCAACTCCACACCCAAGAATCCCTGCATATCCAGAGGAGGATCGCTGGGGCACACTGTCCACCATTCCATGGCTGAGATGGCTGGTCTCCTCCGCTTGCTGCGTAGCCTGTGGTCTTCGAGTTATGCGAAAATCGCGACCGTTTCGTCCTCCTCCAGCTGATAATGGTGAATTCCCGCATCAATTACCTTTGGGCAGAAGTGGAGACGCGCACGGGCGGTTGTGGACGAAGCTGAAACACGTTGACGAGTGTTGTTTACTGACTGCAGTGGCCACATTGTATTC
This sequence comes from Mycena rebaudengoi, assembly GCA_029282285.1. Classification (NCBI taxonomy): domain Eukaryota; kingdom Fungi; phylum Basidiomycota; class Agaricomycetes; order Agaricales; family Mycenaceae; genus Mycena; species Mycena rebaudengoi. The sequence continues at coordinate 129,690 of JARJCX010000190.1, read as the reverse complement.
TGGGAAATATAATCCATTCTATTGCCTGTAGGAACCCAGAATGAATAGATTATTGGAATATAATGACATGCTGACATCGCTGGCTCCCCTCCGATATTCCTCATATCTTTGTTTATGCTTATGGAAAGTCAACTAGTAGTGTCGAGAATAATTATGTAGCTACATGTAGTAAGGCACTATCTTGTTCCAGATGTTGCATAAATCAGTGAGATTTTTTTTTTTTTGGGCGCGAACCTTTTTCTTTTGGCGCGAACTTTTTTTTTTGTCGACCTCACAAATATCTTACCATTGGGTGTATAATAGGTTGCAGGTGTCCCTAGATACATTGCTGGCTCAAACTGAGGCTTGGATTGCTTCTTGAAGACTAATCTTGGTTCCAGATGGGAATGTAGGCTCGATACTGATGTTGATGGGCAAAAATAATAAAATAAAGAAATAAAGAAACTAAAATATTGCGTAATCTTTGGGCGTATTTTGCGAAAGCTTCTGAGCTTCACGTGGTATTTCGATACTGAAAAAAAGTGCTAAGAATACTGTCCCAGGTTCCAGGAAACTCTCAAAAATAGGGATTGAGCTTGAAAGAACGACCCTTAAATATTTGAGGCATTCAAGATGCCCAGATATGAGCACAATTAATTGCCCATCAATCATGCGATACTGAGCGGAGTTTTTCGATACTGAGCGGAGTTCGAATCTGGCCTTCAAGATCATGCACCAGAAATCAATCGACGATCAAGCTCTTTAAAAATTCTCCGCAACCTGAAACGACCCATTTGCATCTTGAACTGCTCCTGGCCATCCATCCTACTCGGGTTTAATATGTTTTGGGGCTGCAGCTGTACAGTATATACTTGTTGAAAATTGCTCACATCAATTTCATGGCCGGCCCGTTCAGGCAACCCGTAATCCTCCCTTGGTCAAGTGCATTGAGTCAAAATAACATACACTTTACAGACATATTCCTCCAGCCTATTTTGTGGTGCCAGAGTAGTACCCTGCAGTGCGGATACAGAAGTCTACATTCACGAAAGGAGATAATAATAGATTTACTGTGGGATTGAGGCTTGTGAACCAACGAAGGTCGTAGTTGCAGGTTATGCTATTCAAGATTTGGTCTCATTTTTCGCTGGGCACTCCGCTCGGTATTGTTGGATGATGTCATCTTCCACGAGCTTCCATCACGTTCTATTTGTGGGTCCTCATCCGTTTGCCTCCGTACCACCATGTACCTATGAGGACAAACGATCTATTGTTGCTGGTTTACCTCCCCTGTGCTTGCCAACTTAGCCCCGTTGGGACGAATTCTAACACAAACGGATCACCCCGCATATGGTCGGCCGGTTCAAGTCCGCGCTTCCAATGCGTCCTTGCGTCTCCCAGCGTCCGAGTCCGTGGTTCGAGTCCCGGCTCTTTGCGTTCTAGCGTCCCAGCAGTGTGTGGTTCGAGTCCCGCCTGTTCGTGTCCGCGTCCACCTGCGTCATCTGCGTCACTGCGGTGTAGTGCTCGGTTCGAGTCCGGCCTACCTTCATTGCGTCCAGCGTCTCCAGCGATAGTCGACGTGACTTTAAACCGTTCCTGCGACAGTCCACGCGACTTTAAACGTTCCACATCGGTCTGCATTCGCCACGCCCGCTGATTGTCTCCCTTCTCGCAATCCCTGCACCCGGCGCGCACATGCATCTCACGGTCACTGCTGCTAGCGCACACCGTTATCTATTCACTTCACCATTCGCTCTACGGTCGCTGTCTTGGCCGACGCCGCCGTACGCCGCTTTGCACATCCCCGATCATCCCCCCGTTTCATCGACATCGTCGCCGTTCTCCCGCATCATGACCGGAAATCAGAGTTCACGCCAGAACTGTGTGGGCCAACCCACATTCGAGAAGGACGTCTCGCGCGCATTTCGTCGGAGTTTTGTTGGACTCAACATGCGCCGTATCGACGCCAGTTGGGCGGATTTTGGATTCAGGGCGAGCAATTTTAGTATGGGATTCTTTGTGATGAGGGCGAGCTTCATGGACAACGTCCATTCGCTCGAGGGCGAGTGTTGGATGATGTCATCTTCCATGAGATTCCATCACGTTCTATTTGTGGGTCCTCATCCGTTTGCCTCCGTACCACCATGTACCTATGAGGACAAACGATCTATTGTTGCTGGTTTACCTCCCCTGTGCTTGCCAACTTAGCCCCGTTGGGACGAATTCTAACAGGTATCGGTGATCAGTATCAACCAGTATCGAGCTGGAATGTACACACCCAGGACAGAGTTCTTTTGACCTACATAGAATGGTGGGGAAAAAGTTTACATTTTTATGAGCCTTTTCAAATATATAAAAAGATTTACTTTTATTTTAAATGAAAAGGTATAAAAAAACAGCAACTTTTCACGATGCATTCAGCAAGTAAGAAAATATTTACTATCATCAATGAACAAAAGGTGTGCCGAAAGGTGTCCTTTCAGCAGGCCTTTCAACAAAGAAAGAAAGGCTGTAAACAGAGGAAAAAGGCTGTATTTACTTTAAAATACTGCCTTTCTTCCTTTGTTGAAAGACCTGCTGAAAGGACACCTTTCAGCAGGCTTTTTGTCCATTAAAAATAGTAAATATTTTCTTAATTGCTGAAAGCGTTGCAAAAAGTCGCCATTTTTTTATACCTTTTCATTTAAAATAAAAGTAAATCTTTTTATACAATTGAGAAGCCTTATAAGAATGTGAACTATTTCTCCACCATTCTACGTAGGTCAAAAGAACTCTGTCCTGGGTGTGGTAAGCCAAGCCACGGACCTGCCTAATTGGGAAGATCATGTGCGCGGCGGCCATCAGACGGCAGGGCAAGGGGATTAACACAAGGTCAAACACTCTCAAACTCTCCTTCAACTGCTACCACCACCACCCAGTATCCCTTTCCTCATCTATCTGTTGTTTTTCCCTTCTATTCCCTTCTATTGAACCCTTCTCACAGCCTGGACCACTACTGTTCACTCCCACCCAAGAATTACTCGTGACTGTGTTTGTGCCACCCGTCTCAAATTGCCACTTACCCGTTTAACTTCATGTTCAGTGATTTATAATAACCTCAGAACCCCCCGCTATGCATGCCACCTCCACCGTTTCTTTCTGGGTGGCATAGTACTACTTTGTACAATCACTAATTAGTACTAGTTTCGGATCAAGCCCCGCATCAAAAGCATGACCTTCACGTGCTTCGGAAGGGATGCCAAAAAACAGCAATGTGTTCTGCGTGTCCTCCTGCGTTATAAAGTGCGCTAAATTCCTGGTCGTCGCTAAGTATTATCTTTGTTGGAAGTATATAAATGATTTGCCCTCCTCAAATATGTGCAGAGACTGCCTGGTCTTCAAAAGATGTTGCTGATCGGCGCTTCGGACAAAACTCACCACGAGAGAATATATCGCATTTATCATTGTGTACTCTGCCAGAAAAAATAATCTGAATTTCCAGAAATGTACCTTGCCTATATCTAGTTTGTTCTGAGCTTTAAAATCCATTAAGATGTGCTGTACTGGATGTCCTGGACCACGGTAAAAGTAACCGCTATTTGGTCTGATTTGTCATTCCAAAATCTCTTGCACTTTTCCCTCCATTGAACCCTCTAGGCTTTCAGTTACCTGCTAAAATGTCCAATAGAACTCCCCATACACCGCCGGGCCCTCTCACACCACGCCGCTGTCCCTCTTCCCATTAAATTGGACGGGTCTTGTGACTCGTGTCACACATCCCAATTCAGCGAGAAGACCAAAGGTCGATGAACTCGCCGCTATAGCAGCGTCAGAGCTTAACTTTTAGTGAGGGACCTGTTTGAATTATTAATGTGATTCGATAGAGCCCATAATATCCATTTAATTAGACAACAATGTATTTTGTTCGCCTCAGATCTCAAATGACAGTTGGTGCCATCAGGTGGCATTCAGAAGAGCCCCTTCGCACCGAATAATTATACAGACTAGTCAGACTTGTTCATATGCTTCTGGACATCTGTTTTACCCTTTGCACCATAAGATTCGAGCAAGAAATGAGTGAGCTATAGTGCTCAGAACGCATGCCGCAATTTCGGCAGTCTGGAACAAGCCTCTCTCAACTTTCCTTCCAGATGTTCGGCAGTGTCGGACCGATCGGTGATGCGATCGATGATCCGAGGCATAAATTGATGAAAAAAGAGGCCAGGGATCACCGCCTAAACATCTGGTGTATTTTAGCCGTGAAGGGTGCGCTCGGTGACATCAGTCACTATAGTCACAGTTTCTCTTGTCCGCCAGTTAATTCATGCATGAGTCCTGTAGTGTTTTATAGGCACATAAAAAGAGGAAGAGCCATTATAGAATACCAATGGACCGATTTCCCCCTAATACACAGCACATATTTGATGTGGGATGCAGGAAATTAATCATCACTATAATAATCATTTTCTACGATGATGGACACATTCTCTCACCTTCTCCAGCCATTCCAAAGCACTGAGAGGGTATAGGAAGCAATCTATGAGAGTTGTAAATATAATTATATCTTGGAATTATTTTTCAAGCAACAAATAGGAAGGGGGAGACATAAAAAACAGTGTCAGTAAACTGCTCATCACCAGTGAAATAAAGGTCAAGTATTACTGGATTTGTGGGCCAATGGGAAGGGATATATGTATAGATGATGTAATGCAAGTTTGAGATTTTTCAGGCTACGGGGAGAAGAATATATTTTTTGGTGCAAGTGTGACACCTTACGGTCAAAGTACATAGGGCAGTGCAACAACATCAAATTCTCATCAAAACCTGCCTCGGATCTCTCCGAGCAGTCCGGAGGACCGCCGCAGGCTGCGCTGCGCTCGCGCAGCGAGCCACTGCCCTAAGGTCTGGAAACGAGACTACTTGAAAACCACCCGGAAGCCTGCCGAAGAATTGATCGCTCTTTTGATGCGATCAAATTACAGTTAAAGTGGGATTTAAGGTCAATTTGAGGCTTAAATGTGGAGGGCTAAACAAGACGAGTTACCAACCACTATTGGCATCCTTGGGTTCTGATTTTGCAAAAATCTAAAGTTGCATGAGCACAAAGTCTGTGAGATTTTTTCCCCATGATTTTTCAGTTTGCCTCCATGCCATTGGAATAGCTGTCACTGGTTGAACATTTTAGTGAAAAAAATGGTGAAAGACTTTTTTTTTTTTTCCTATCAGTGAAAAAACAGGTGAAAAATGTAAAAGTATTTTCACATTTTTCACCTCATTTTTGTTTTGAGTCAAAAAAATGTGAAAATGTTTTACATTTTTCACCTGTTTTTTCAGTGAAAAATAGGTGAAAAATAATTCAAGTCTTTCACCTATTTTTTCACTGAAAAACTCAAAATGTTCAACCAGTGTGTAGGACTGTAGTGGTTGGTAACTCAGCTTGCAGCACACACAGACCCTCCCTTCCCCCTCCATCGCATTCTTCCCCAACCCCAGCCCCAAGTGCTGCGTGATAGGATTAAAAACTCTTGTGGATTGCTGCACAGGAAACTGGAAGCGCAGTCGGCACGTCTCAATCTCCGAGGTGCTGTGCGACGAGCACATATCGCTCACGCGTTACGGCTCAATCAGCGGGCTCAAGTGCCGCGCAAAGCTGCTCGGAATCATGAACCCGCGGACGTTCCTCCTCTTCGGAGTCAATGCCATGAAGAATGCGGAGAATGGCACTGGGAAGGGGTACCAACACTGGGAAGACGTGGAGCTCAAGGAGTATAACTCATGGGAGTACACGAATAGCGAGGTGACATCGTCCAGGAAATCGCAGAACCCATTCCGCACGCCGCCGCAGACGCCCACACACAGGCCCCTCTTGTCTGTCGGAAATAGTCCAGATAGCCTACGTAGCGAGCGGATGATCAAAAGCGAGCTGAAGCTGTTGAATAGGGGGGGTATGAGGAACGAATAGGTAGATCCAGTAGCCTCCAAGCTTCAAGCGTAGTGGATAGACAAAGATAGGATAGGATGATATATTTTCATTTTTGTGATCCGGTCAGAAGCAGAGAACCCAGAGTGCGAATCCAAGGTTTGATTACGATGTAACTGAGCAGTGTGAACAGCGAAGTGTGGGCTTGGTCATTCGGCGAAGGAGGACAAAAGACTCACTGCGGCCAAGAGGTTTCGCAAAGGGGGAAATCAGTGGCTGTCCTAGTCACGGATCGTGATCCGAGTAAAGCTGGCAACTGCGTGGGAAATTAGTGATGTAATTTTCGTACTTCTGCATTGGGATATCTTCCCCTATTTCAACTCAGACTGCCTCAAAGTACACCTCAAAGTGTTCATAGATAGCCCAAAGAACCAAGTAGTACCCATATTATCAAGGGACACCTGCCGGAAGATCCCGGGACTGGCGGTTGAGAGTTGGAGGGCCGACTTTTTGAACTCCAATCCAGAATTATGTAACGCGTTTGCGAGATTTACAGCCGATAACAGTACCGAAGGCGCGGACAAAAAATTACCGTTTTGGGATATTTTTTATCCCTGCGACCATTTTGCTCATAGCTCAACGGGTTTTCAGTCAATCGACACAAAAACTATATAGAAATGACCGTCTAATTCATGCGCAATTAGTGATAGAGACGGATTTAGAAAGATATCTTTTTTTACATTGTCAGACCCCAGCAGGGCACATTTTGGCTGGAATCTGGGCTGGCATGCCCAGATCATGTTCAATAACTCTGAGAATTTAGGAGGGAGGATTTATAGGGTTTAGTATAAATGTCATAGAGCCAGAATAGCGAATATATATTTCTCTGGACTTGGTAGCTAAATCTGAGTGATCTCATATCATCAATTGGGCTACCAAGCCCAGGGAAGCATATATTCGCTATTCTGGCTCTATGACATTTATACTAAACCTTATAAATCCTCCCTCCTAAATTCTCAGAGTTATTGAACATGATCTGGGCATACCAGCCCAGATTCCAGTCAAAATGTGCCCTGCTGGTCTGACAATGTAAAAAAAGATATCTTTCTAAATCCGTCTCTATCACTAATTGCGCATGAATTAAACGGTCATTTTTATATAGTTTTTGTGTCGATTGACTGAAAACTCGTTGAGCTATGAGCAGAATGGTCGCGGGGATAAAAATTATCCCAAAATGGGAATTTTTTTGTCCGCGCCTTCGGTACTGTTATTAGCTGTAAGAGAGAAAATGTAATTATTTTCGCTTGTGTTCAAGTTGCAATTTTTTGAGGCCCATGCACCTCTTCTGTGATTGCTCAAATGGCGCCCGCGGACCACTTGAATGTCGAATATTCTTTCATCCATGTCTAAGGTTCAAACTTGAAATGCTCGCATACGACAATAGGGTGTTTCAGATATCGTTTGTTGGATGCAATTTGGGATGCAACTTGATGCGCAACTTCGTTTGAAGTTGCGTCCCAAGTTGCGTCCGAAATCGAAGTTGCGTGTCACGATTTGACGTGCAACTTCATGTCCCAACTTCTGCCATCTGATTTGCCTCAACCGTTGCCCTTGCCGGCGACTCCGGAGAAAAAAGGTCTCTCAAGTTGGGCCCAAAAAACCATATCTGAAACACCCTAATGGGGAATGGCACAGCACGGAGTCCTTCGAATCCAGACTTCAACTTACAAGCTTGAATTTTCGGCGCGTTCAAAGTCGTCCGCAATTCTCACCAATATGGGTGGGGCCGATATACACATCCCTTGGCACGCATGCGAACGCAGTACGGCTGTTCGTTACAGCTAACGGGAACCCCACCAGGCGGTCGCGCGAGCTCGAGTCAGGTACATTTTCGGGACTGCAGAAGCTTCTGAAATCATCGTAGATATTTTCAATGCGGCGTATTCAATTTCCTACAAGGCCGATATCGACCGGCGGACCACAATTCTGAAGATGCGAGGGTCTTCTGATCCTTTGAGCAGAAGTGTTCTTTGAAGTCTGTAGCAATCGGCGGCCATTTGAATTTGTAACTATGTGCTTCACATCCCCAATTATTGCTTGATAATGTTGTATTTAAATGTTTGAGTCTTTATTCCCTCGTTAACGTCCTTCGGACCTAGTGTCGCGAAATCGTCCTTCAAAAGCTGTGCATTGTAAGAGGAGCTGGGCCAGAGCAGACCTTTCACAGGCTTGTTGGATGAATGGGGTTTAAATTAATTGAGCCAATTAATTATCAATTTACCAACGGATACTTGACGGCATACCTCTAGCAGTTGCTTATAATCCCGCCGACCGAATGTGGGCTCAAAACACGTCCGCAGAAATTGGTGAAATTGAGGTGTCCGAGAAGCAAGCGTGAGTGGCGGCCAAGCTTCGGAAATGTTCCTATTGCCAATACTGGGCCGTTTCCCCTCCGCCATCTCCCACACAATCGCACCAATTGATCCCACGTCACTTCAAAAACGGACTGATTCAGCGATATATCCGATGAAGCTTTTAAATTAAATACCTCGGAACTGCCAGGATCTAGAGGATCGTCAGTTGGCACGTTGTCGTTGGTGTGAAAATTACTCACCGCATCCCTCATTGGACTGTCAGCAAGGCGGCCAGCCGAGTGGTTTGGTGGAAAGTGAACCGCATTTGAGAAGGTCGCTGTTCAGGGGATATGAATAGACGCGTATGATAAAAACATGGCACCAACTTAGTTTCAACACCCCTTCGGGATTAATGAGCACGTCGTCTGAGCGGAGGTTTCTGTACGAAATGCGATTGTTGCGGAGGTATTCGAGAGCATATAATATCTGTGTGGGCGGTCACTACGGTTGCGCGGTTGGTAGATGGGGCCTACGTCTCTGGTACATGCGGATATTTGGCGATCCGCCAATACCAAGCCTGTGCCGTTGAGCTGTACCACGCTCGAAAGACTTCTCGTCATGAGCTCCATGCGGATCCACAAAGCGTCATCAATAGGATCCACATAAAGTGCGTCCATTCCGACGAGATGATCGCTTGACAAATCGCGCGTAAAGCAGAGCTCTCGGAGCAGCTCAGCTAGCTTCGAACTCCCTGTGGGCATGATTGGGATGCTCTTGATAGCTACAAAAGTTGTTCGGCGAGAGATGGCATCCGAGTGATCCTTTTCTTTCACCCTTCTCGGGAGCCTGAGGTGTTCTCGATTTGATTCCGCTAGCCGTGCGACGTAAATAATGGAACCTCCGGAGCTCTCTGAAATCTCTTGTAAATCCAGATAATAATCGCGCGGATTGATTGGTCCATCGATAAATTCGCGCAGTGGTGAAATGACCTCAGAGACCCAGCCGTCGTAGTGCAGATCCGAGAAATCCGAGATGGACAAAGTGGTTGAAATGGTGGACGAATCGTCTGTATCCTCTGAATCTTCCCGCAAATGTTCGCCATCTACAGATGTAAGCAAAATTTAGAATTTGACATTGCCCTCCATAACCACGATGGCTTGCCTGTGGGGAGATCGCTCCGTCCAAGCTCAAATATCACATCGAGGATACTGGGACGGTCGGCGAAATTCTGAGCCCAACACTTCTGCATGATGTTCCAAATAGTATCTGAAATTGAGTGTTCTCCACCTGGGCGATTGGGTCGAGATCCAAGTAAGACTTGGAACATCACGGGAGGGTCAAGCGAATAAAGGTCGTGGAAGGGGGGGGAACCTGTGTGTAGCTAAGAGCCCTAATGTGAGGTAGATTCAACTGCAGCTGGCTCAGCGTACCTCAAGACACACACAACCAAACGCATAAAGGTCACTAGCCGGGGTGCGGGCGAAGTGACCAAGGTCACACGCAGCTGGGTCCAGTGTCTCCGGTGCCATCCATCTGACACTACCCGCCCGATTACTAGCATCCAACAGCACGGTAAGGCCGAGATCTGTCAGGCACGCATGCCCAGTATCATCGACCAAGATATTTGACTATTTAATTGTAAGTGAATGAATGAAAAACGATGCCATCTTATCTCACCCCCCGCAGATCACCGTGAACAATATTCTGGGCGTGGAGAAAAGCCAGGCCTTGAGCAATTTCCAGGATCTGTGGAAAGGTAAGTATATTGAGACTTGCAGATATGGAAGATTACCGACCAAGCGCTCCACGTTGGTGCGCCGGCGGGCAGGCCCCAGTACGTTGAGGTACTTCAGCACTGTCCCACTCTTCATCCACGGAGATACCATGCACAAGGATGACGGGAAGCTCTCGGTATCGATACCAATGAGAGGCGCGATGAATGGATGTTGCAGGTTCTGCCAAACGAGGGCCTCGCGACAGAATTTCTATCGAATGCGGAATTAAATTCCATCAGTCGTCCAGATCAGAAAACTTACCCGTCGAATATAGCGCAGATCTGCGTTCTGAAAGATATTCATGTGCTTCAATGCGACGGGCTTGCCCTTATACATCGCCTTGAATACATCACCGAAGCCACCGCAGAAGGAAGCGTGTTCATCCCGTTCTGTTACCCCGGAGATTATTAAGGACGAGGGAAGTTTGTCGCACGCTTTGGACAGCTTCCCAATTAATCGACGAGCTTTAGAAGCGGCTTCACTAGTATGTAGGAGTGCCTTATCGAGGGTCTGCCGAACGTCAGTCAGAATCTACGAAAGGGAATACCTCCTACATCTTGTATGATATCCAGGAAAGATTGCGCAGCTTCGCCCTCTAATCGGAGAACTTCGCGCTCATCCGAGGGGGAATAAAGTACGTCTAACAGAATGCCGGCGACAGACTTTTCGTCTTTATGTAGTGCCGATTTCAAGTCCGAGTCATCAGCAACATCGAGATCAGACGAGATCTAGAAAAGTCGACCTGAGCGAAGCAGGAAGAATATACAAGGAGACTAACCTGCAACAAAGTACTTCTATACTTCATAGCATACACAAGGCTCAAAACGGTGTTCAAGTTTCCAACGACCTCTTCAAAACACTGCAGGCTAGTCAGGGATCTGTGCAGTGTCAGTTATGGTTCGGCAGTGGTATATTGTTCTTACGCCGATTGATGTTGGGAAGAGGCCACTCGTTTGAGGTACAGTTGCGTGCGCTAAGACAAGATGAGAACCGAGCCCGCTATCAGAAGTTGTCTTCGTACCTGGTAGATCGGTCGGTTGCTGCGCTGGGAAGCCGGTCGGTTGTTCACAATTATCGTCTTGACACTGAATAGATGCGACGACGAAGGAATTAGAGAACCACTAGTGATATTGAATGATGGTCCGAGAGCTTAATGATCTCCTTTAGAAAATACTTGGCAAGGTGCGAGTCGCAGAAAACTCACGCAATCGGCGATTTGCGGTGGACCTAGCAGTAACGAGTGTTGGAGTATATGGTTTCTGTACATTGGATCAGTTCTCGACCATAGTAATTCTGGTAGAGGACTGTACCGAAGGAGGTTCACGAGCTGAGGGTGTGGTGGGACTTTCTCTCTCGACCTGGCTAGCACTTACAGCTGCAGAAATATCCAAACGAGGAGGGTCGGGTAAATCCCTTGTGATAGCGGCATGACTCTTCTGCGGGTCGGCCGTGTTCGCCTCTGGACTAATGTTGAGCCACAGTGAAAGAGATGAAACCGGGACAGACCACTGAACGGGCTTGTGCTGGGACCCGATTCAGAAGGGTTGGCTGAGGAGATGTCCAGAACAAATTCCTCCGGGGCGTTTCGATGTTCTACGTTGATAGAGATGGCAATACTGGTGACCGTACCGGGAAGGGTTTCGTACGACGGAGGCGGTGTTGCCCAGTTGTAGGGATATCGTGGGTCGAGCCCATAGAATTGAGGAACCTGCATCTTCACATTAGATGAAGAAGGTCATGCTAAAGGAAACTTCATGACAGGAGGGTTTATTATGTCCAGAATGCTCGGCGCGCTGAGACGCGGCACTTCCTCAGGAGAGCGGAGGACAGCATCGTGCGCATTGTACGGTAATCCCTAAAAAAATTCAGGAGATATGACGGGGGTTTTACACGCAACATACCTGCTCCGGATGATCATCCGATTTGACCATCATCCACAGCCGACAAAATTCGTCTCCTATAGAATCAAGAGCTCGGTTCCCAAAAGAAAACAAAGAGAAAGAAAAAACGAACTGGTGGGATTGCTATACACAGCATCTCTAAGCACGCGGAGTACTCTATGACGCACAACCGGAGAAGTATTGCTGGAGACAATGAGCCTTTCAATTGTTTCCAAGAAGTCAGCGGCGGTCGATCGCGAAATGAATGCAGCGGAGGAATTTCGGAGAAGAATAGCCCATAGCTGGAATGAGAGTCAGTTGGATTCTAGGTATATGTATGACAGAAGAACGAACACGAGCAGCCGACAGCTGAGCATCCGGGGATCCGTGGCTGTGTGTACTTTAGCCACAGCATAAGCCGATCCGGACGCTTCTCACTTGAACTGATGCATCAGGGCACGCACTGCCTCCCTAGCAGCTGCATCCGTGGATGTACGATCGCACACATCTAATATCAACAGTCGGTCTTCTGTACTCCCCGTCGATGCCAATCCTGGTAGTAGACGATCAGAGATAATTGAACGTCTCAACGGGGAGGCACCTACGAATCTTGTTGACAAGCTCGTGGATGTCATCTTGATTGGTTACGTTATTACCCACAGATTTTCCGGTTCCTCCTAGTCCGTTGAGCCAAAGTGGCAGGGAACTATTCCCCTGGGAATCGAGCGACGAGATGCGCAGTTTGTCCAATATCCCAGGATGAGAATGCGGTTCAGGGGATATTTCCCCCGAATCATGCAGAGAGGAAGTGACCACACGGCGCCTGGTTCCTTCAGATGAGACAAATGAGGGGGGAAACAGACTTGTGCTTCAACACGCACCGAATTCCCTATAGGATGCGACACTTCTATGTGGCATGTTTCCCGGCACACTGCTGAATGTACTGTGGGATATAGCACTTTGTGGGGCAGAAGGTGCGCTGGATGACTTTTGTGGTCCTAAATCATCATCGAGTTGGCAGCCCTCGAGCCATATGCCGCCTCAGATATGTGTCAATAGCAGTTGCGAAGACAAAGCAAGACATGCACCTTGTGCAAAACCTGTCTCATATTTGTTCAAGACACGTGTGATGAGCTCCGCATCTTCAGGCATTTCATCATCATCCTGCAAGAGATGGGTCGGTTTTTCGTTCAGATATTAGGGTCCTGAGACTCACTTCATTCAGCACGGAGGCCCATTCATCGTCGTGGGTTATTGCAACCATCGCGTCAGGATACTGGCGTAGAAGTGAGCAGTGACGAGGCCGGGTAGATATGGATGTAACATACGGAGTCAAGAAGATACGCGTTGATGGCATTGGCGGGATGAGACTCCTGCGCGAAGGATCAGATTTGCTAGGCCATAGTGCAAGTTGATACAACGCACGGCGAGACTAGTAGGAAAGTATTCGATGTATTCAGAATCATCAGAATTTGAAAGGCCATTGGGTTGGGTCGGGGAGCGATAGAATGAGCTAGTGCCGCCAGATGATGGGCCTGAGTATGGAATGAAGCCGCTTTTCGAAAGGATTTCGGATGGTTTGGAATCCACGATTGATAGTGCCTTGTTAAGTATTTTTAAAGGAGTGGGGCGTATCGCGACTTTGAAACCACGCAAGAAAACAGTCTGATTGTCGTCCCATAGCTCTTCTCCTGGAAGTCGTCTGGGGCCGGAGTCTGCGAATGAACTAGCAGTTTCCCATTCCCATGCACACGTTGTTCCCGCAGATCCTAGCTGAGAAGCTTTGAGCTTCAGGGAAACTCGAAAGTCTTCAGACTGGTTCTCCACAGCAGCCACACTCCAAGAGGAGCATTTGTCGACCCCGGTCACAAGGTATAACGCGTTGCTCTCTACCATACGCTCGAGTTCTCCGTTTACGAATGCGTACCAACGCTGAGCATGCTTGAGAGCATAGTTCCGGAATTTTTTCAAACGTCGCAGGTCCGAGCGGGAAGCGCCATCGGGCAGCAGAAGAACCGCCGCCTCCTTGGACGATGCTGATATTTCTACCACCGCTCCTGCGCCAAGTGGCAGAAACCTGAGTAAAGGAATATATCAATCAGGTGAGTAGGAGACGTAGCAAATCGGCACTTGCACGTTGCCGTCCACACCAGCGTCTACATCCAGTCTCCGCTTGCTAATTTTTGTGTTGGATACATCCGATCCAGGGCGGTGGTATGATGCCCGGGGTGCCACGTCGCCTGCGACCAGACGGACCTGCTCAAAACCCTCAGGAACTCCAATCGGTTGATTGGGTCATCAGCTGCGCGACAGATATTGAAGATGACATCGAAGGACCCATCGGATGTCACAACCCCAACATCCCCAATCTCTGTCCCAATCCTCCGAGCTTCCTCGGACAGGTCGTCGAAAGGCTGTGGGTGAAACAGGGGGTAACCGTGGCCTTCAGGAAGTAGGAGACGGCTGTAGAGGCGACTGCCATGCGACATAATTTCGAGGAAGTTTTTTAGAAGAACGAGGGGAGGATTTGGAGGGGGGCGCAAAGCTGTTCAGCATATTAAGAGGATAAAAGAGCTGTTGAGCATCTACAGCCTCTATTTCAAGAATTACCTGAGCCTCCGCCATCAGAAGATTTTTGGACTTCAGAAGTTGATCTTGTGAAAATCAGTGGAAGTAAGACGCTTGCAAAGGTGTTCAGTATATTAAAAAGATAAAAGAGTTGTTGAGTATCCACAGCCTTTATTTCAAGAATTGCCTGAGCCGCCGCCATCAGAAGATTTTTAGACTTCAGAAGTTGATCTTGTGAAAATCAGTGGAAGTAAGACGCTTGGACCCCGAAATAAAGTTATATAACTCTACAGCCTTGCATCCTTTAGTGGAAAAACGCATTTGCTGTCAACAGCTCTGTCGACACGGTCACACGCTGTTGCGGGAAATGCCAAGAAATGAAGAAATAGAACGGGATACGTTGGGGACACGCATCTTGGCCGACCAACGATCGATATCAGTGGAGTCGGCGTCTCATTGAGCTGTTCCAAGTATCCATCCATCGGCCGCCAGACTGGTCCAAAAATTAAATCGAGTCGTAAGTTGAGTCAAGTCCGAGTTGTTTTGACCGCTTTGTCCGTCACGTAAATAGGCATACACAACACGTCAATACTGCAACTCGACAACAAATCTAAACAACGCGTAAATGTCCACGTTTAGGAGAAGAATTCTTTGGAACAATTAATTAGTCTTTAAGGATCTAAAGATAGCCCAAGATTCTTTCTCCGTACGGACTCCCAGATTGCGCGAATTCTCTGGTCCATCCGCCCACCATCCGCATTTAGGGGTTTGAAGGGTGCAGCCCGTCGAGAGTTGCGTGGTCGAAATTACAGGGCGAATACGGGATGGCAAAAATGGGGCTGTCCGCGTCAAAGGCAGCCGTAGACGGCCGTAGACGGATTGTTCAGACGTGAAGATCATGAATGGTGTCTTGGGTGGGGAGGGACCCATTGAGCAGTGACTGCTGTCTCCTTAGGCTTGATCCACATACTACTAGTTTAACTTTGGGTGAAGAGAAAATGACTCGACGCCGTGTTCAATGTTTAGACCTCCATCATTGTATGTAGCGCAATGACGGAGGTCCAGGATGGCCGCCCGGGATGCGGATCGGTACACGACAGAGATGACGGAGATACTGGGTAGACATCCTCCGGGCTATCTAAAAAGGTTTGTTGGTGAAACAATTTGTCGCTGAATCCTTTTGGAATCCTCACACTCGGGGCTTCACACCACAGATGGCTATACCAATTTTTTGCAGTACAGACTGTAACTGATGTGTGTTGGATTTGTATCGCAAAGAGAAAGATAATGTCGTCGACGATTGACAGGCAACAGCTAAGTAGTGCTGGTGTGATTAAGCAGGCGGCTTACCCTCCTTTCTCTCCACTCGATACCGCCATGAATGTGATAACGCCTTTCCCTTTGCTTAGCCGGCGACTTATTCTGTTAATAAAGAAGAAAGGGACGGGCCCTCCGCCAAAGCGTCCTCAATCGGCTTTCGTTTTTTTTTGTATCTGAACGGCGAGAGAGCATCATGAACGCTAACCCAGACGTCCCCTTCGGTTTTTTTTCTTCCGTCCTCGGTGTTGGACCGAGAATTTACTCATCTATGGACATAGGAGGCGTTGGGCTGCAACTCGAAGACGCATGGAAGTCGGCGACCGTAGAGGGAAAGCATGTGGGTGTCTTAGTACCACCGCATACCTTCGATATTTCGTTTTCCGTTGTATACACAGCGCTATGGGGACCTGGCCGCCCGGCGGTACAGAACGGAAATGACACGATATGAGGTACACGTCGCACACTCCGGCGCGATCCGAAAAGAAGCTGGTGAGGTCGACAAGTCGAGGAGATAATTTCATCCCCGAGGTCCTTAAGTGTACAATCCAAAAAGGCTTCAAAGTTAGGCGAAAATTATTCGGATATCACTGCGTTGAGCGGGTCCCTAAACCCGTAAAAGTGTAGAACCTGTGAGACGGGTCTAGATCGGTCTAGATGACGTTTATGTACGCCTATTTACCTAGACCTGTCAAGTCGAGGCCGCCTAGACCCGGCATCAGCCGAGATCATCTGAGACAGGTCTATGTCCGCTTGTCGAGGGCGAGTCGAGAGGTGGCTGAGGAGGTGGCTACAACTGCCTAGCCACCTAGAAACACTGTGTCTGGTTGGCTAGACACAATTGGCTATCTAGGCACCTAGACACGATCCAGTTCTAAGGGACCGCTGAACGCAGTGATAGGCTGTATATTCAACTTGCTACATGTTCGTCACCAAGCCACGCCAAATTCATACCCTCTGACATCGAAACCACCGTCTGTTCGTTCGATAGGCGATACGGGTGTCGAGGCAGGTTCCTACCCAGCCGCAGTTACGAGGTTCATAAGACAGCGGTAGTGATAAATTTTATTTAATACAGAAATGGGTGACCGGTAATATCGGACCGGTGTGACAATATTGTGACTTAACTTTTGGATGAACCTCTTGGATAGGAACCTAGTGTCGAGGTCGATTTTGGGCCGAAGTCAAGATTCAGGAGCTGTGCAGTGACTGTGCGCTTGTTTGGCGCAAGTCTGTCTTGCCCTTCACCACTGTAGACCATCCGGCCGGTCTCCGTATCTCAGCGTCCATACTGCATCCAGTTATTGACGTCGCCTGCATGGTGAAAACTTCCTCTGACCTCCCTGGATTGCGCCTCAAAACGGCGCAAAGAACAGATCTGTGTTAGCCTTGTCGCACAAGTCTTAGCTGTGAATCGGGAATGGCATTGAAACCGCCGCAGCCTAGTCCAGAGAGCTATACACCAGCAACATCGAGCTCAGTCTCATTCCGATTCGAATGGAAGGCTACACGCGTCCATCCTGACAACATTCCGGCAACCTTCCCCTTCTCTTTACCCCTGGTCGGAACGCGGTTTCGCGTCCAGTTTCTTGAATTTAGGGCGAATGCAGATCCACCACCCGACATCGGGAATCCCGGGGACATCTGGTTCAATGTCTCCCCGCAGTCCTACGCACTCTTTGCCTTGAACCGGAAACGAGAATGGATCCGGTGGACAGGTTCAAAATTGGACTTCGACTCTCTCATATACCACCCTTATATACCGATGTACGCGCTGTGGTGCACGATAACTCAGGCAAGCTGGTACCACCGTGACAAGCTGCAGAGCGATTGGGCTGGCGACAAGCTGACCGCGCGGCAGGCGCTCGGCGGATACGCCAGTCCTGACGCGATGTTGGAGGCAGATGTGGGCGTTCGGTTGATCCTTCTTTCCGAGACAAAGGAGTCGACTGGTTCCAGCAATCCAACAGCGGGTCCAACCCCTCCTCCCATTGACGATTTGCTCATATCTGTTCTTGGCCAATCAGCCGGTTCTTCAGCAATCAGCGAAACCAAAGACACTCTCATCGCAACTCTTACAACTGGCATCAATTTTCGTACGTTGAGTTTGCTTATGTTACATCGTTGCTGACATCTTTTTTCAGTCCTGGAAGAGGGGGCCAAGCGAGAACACGCAGTTACGGAGGCTGAGAAGCGAGCAGCCACGGCCGAACAGAAATTAGCCGCCCTCGCCAGAACTGTATGTTTCGACTGCTGCTTGAATATTTGACCCTACTGTTGACAAACCCCAGCCTTCTCGTAGCTATTACCGTGATAACCTGTTCCCCGTACCGACAATAGAGCGTCCAGATAACCACTGCCGCCAGCCGAGCGTTCTGCCGCCATCGGCCGCAGACCTGAAACGGACGACGTCGGAAGACCTTCCCGCCCCCGCTGCGAAACGACGGAAGTCAGATCTGCAGAGCACCGCAACGACCCCCCAATCTGCCTTGACCGCATCTGCTGCCCTCTTTTCCACCCCATTCCCCCCCCTCTGTAGCCCACCAACAGCCCTTCAATCGAAACACCTTCGTGTCATATTCAGACCCACGTCGAGTCATTGCCTTATCTGTCTGTACGTTCTCCCTCCTCTTCCCCAAGCTTCCGCATCCTGCGTCTAATCTGCAGAGTAGCGCGCTTGTCCCACACACCTGCACCGATGAGAGCCCGCTTAGAGCGCATGTGCTGGAAAACCACCCATATGAAAGTGGCATTTTTGTTGCCGCGTCAGATGAAGAATTGGAAATCGCTCGCAGGGCCCTCGAAAGCGCCTAAGCTGTTCGAGTGCCTAGAGATATACTACTATCGTTATAACCTCGCATTGTTTATTTACACGACTACTAAATCTTGTAGTCTAGTCACAGCGTGCTAATTGGGCTATGGTATATTCAGTAAAGCACCCTATCTTCGCATGTCTACCATGCAATCTTGGCGAGCAACGAGTTTGGATGGTTCCTGTTCCACCATTTGCGCGATTCATCAAGGAATAACAGCATGCATCCATAGCTGAAAGGCATGAGGAAATCAAGTTCAGGACGCAGGACGACAGAAAGAGATACATATACTCACGCCATGGGAAGGAAGAAAAATTCGGGTTCGATCCCGCGAGTCAGGAATATCTTCTGGAACCAGGGTATGTAGGAGAAGAAGCTAGTGGTCGTTCCATCAGCGCTCTAAAGGCTCGAAGCTAAGCGCACGTACCAAGCTAATGACAGCGCAGCGAGCATGGCGGGGAATAGATACACGTTGCGCGTCAGCGAAGACCCGAGCGGTTTTTGCTGGAACAGGGAGAGGCGGCGAGTGCGCGTTGCCAATAGATTGAACCACTGCATTATGACGAGATTGAAGAAGTCTGGGTAGGGGTAAGTATAGCGGTGAGCGAGGTGAGCGCGACAGCCGTACAGAGAGACTGGGCTTTGTTAGTCAGTTCGGACAAGAGATTGGGATCCACATTCGAAGTTCCATATTTGCGCCAGATAGCGGAAAAGGGGACGCCGTGGCGCTGAAATCCGAAGTAAAACGCGCTGTTGAGACAGGCAAATAAGAACTGGTCGAGGATGAATGAAGTGTGCTTACGCGGTCATGGAAGTCAGCGTCTGGAGCAAACCAATGAAGAAGTATGCGTGCCCAAGAAGCTTGACATCTGCGAGACGATCTGTCTTCCGGTTGCGCGGCTTGCGGAGAAGTAGATCCGCCTCGGGTTTCTCGTGCACGAGCGACAGAGCGGGCAAGACATCCGTGACTACACAGATCTAAATTTCGGATGACTTTGAGAACCGAGGTCTAAATCAGTATATGCAAAATCATCACGCACAATTATCATCTGTATACTGCTGAGCGCCTGAGGCACGCCGGTTAGGACGTTAAGCAGAACAGGTATGAGCTCCGAGAAGCTTCCTGTTTGCAGCATGTCAAGTACTGCCGAGGTGCAACGCTTTGAACACATACCAGCGGGGAGAAGATACAAAATGGATTTGCGGAGATTCTCAAAGCACAGACGACCGTATTTTATTCCAGTCACCAGGGTGGAGAGATTGTCTGTCAGCAAAACCAGATCGGCCGCTTCCTTCGAGGGGATTAGACAAGATGATAACATGTAACCTGGCGCTCTTACCATGGCCACTGCCGAGCCACTGGCCATTGCGACACCAACATCAGCTTGCTTGAGAGCCGGAGCGTCATTTACTAACACGGTCCGGGGCATCAGAGTGGATAGCATCAGATAACCCGCGAGGCGTACCTCCATCGCCCGTCACGGCCACGGTGCATCCGCCACCCTGGAAAGCACGAACAATCTGAAGTTTTTGTTGCGGGGTAGTACGGGCAAAGACAATTTCGTCGAACTTGGCAAATTAATTTTTAATAACCAAATTAATAGCGAAGAAACTCACCGTCAAAACCTGCTTCCACTGTGACTCCGTCATTGTGATAATTTCTGGCCCACTGAGTACAAGGCTGGTCAAAGGGCGGCCGTTTGCAAGCTTGTCGTCGTCAAACTTCGGAACATCGCCGATCAAGTTCAGAGGAAGGTCAGCCAAGTGTTTAACGTCCTTCTCGGGAGTGGTGATGATCCCAACCTGGCGCGCAATTGCGGCTGCAGTTAGTGAAAAGTCACCTGTAGCAATAGCAGTATGGTGAGAGTTCGCATTTTTTTTACAATGAACACAATACCTGTCACCATCGCGAACCGAATGCCAGCACGACGGCAGATTCGCACCATATCTTCAGTTTCAGGTCTCGGGGGGTCGACCAACGCCACAATTCCGGCGATAGTTAAATCGACGTTCATAGCGAGTAGGTAATCCTCAAGCGAGTTGAAGTCCGAATATTCCTTAGGAAAATCGCGCGAGGGAACGACCTTCTTGGCGAGGAGAAGAACACGTTGTCCACGAACCGCGTAATCCTCCTGAATAGCACAAATTCCGGCAACCACAGTTGGATCGAGAAATCTCTCGATGCCATCGGGATCTACGTAGCTGGAGCACCGGCGCAGCAGAACATCGGGTGCCTGTGTGAAGTACACCGTCAGCCAAAAGACCACAGAAAACAAAGGAGACAAACCCCTTTGACCAGAAGTAGGTAGTCCTCGGGTGTAATGTCGCCAAATAGCGCGTCTGCGGCAAACACGCCTCGACCTCTAGTTAGGAGCTTGATAGCAAACTTGTTCTCTGGGATTCGGTATAGGTAATAGCGCGCAAGAGGATAGGAATAGGAAAACATACTCGAGTTGAACGCAATCTTCGCGGTTTGGACCCAATTCGAGCGCAGTTCGTCTGTGCGTATGATGCCTTCGGAAAAGCGCAGCAGGCCCGTGTCTAAGAAGTAATGAGTTCGTACAGGACCGTTAAACTCACGCCACAGACCCGTCGCATCGCCGTTGACTTTCCGATTCTCTTGGGGTTCCTCTACTTTCGAAGGTTCGAAGGCAGCATCATTGCAAAGCCCCGAAATAGCAGCCAGGGTACGGAGCGCTCCACTCGCAGCGCCTGGGCGATAAATGATGGCTTGGGCTTCCGCAACGGTGTATCTTGTGAGGCCAATCGCAACATTAACGACCGTCATCTTGTTTTGTGTCAGTGTGCCAGTTTTATCCGAAGCGATAAAGTTGACAGCTCCGAGACTTTCAACGGTCGACAAGGATTTGCACAAAATAGAGTTGGATCGCATGGCCCGGGCGCTAGAAGTAAGGGAAAGGATCTATAAGTCTCGCTAAAAATGCCGCCAAAGTTGAACGTACATGACCGTTAGCGACAATGTAACACAGACAGGTAAGCCCTCTGTTGAACTGAGTCGGCATCAGGAACAGACGAAATATTGTACGCACCTGGAATAAATGCTACCGCCACAGAGACACAGTCGATCAATAGGCCCGGGACGGTGATAAATCCAGGGTAATCTCTGCGCAGCCACGCCGCCCACAGAACTACCGGGGGCATGAGTGTGAGACGGAACAAAGTAAAAAATCACTCACTAACGATGAAAATAGCCACCGTCATGGCCAGACCTCCAATTATTAGGACAAATCTGATAATTTCCACCTCAAGCGTAGTGCGAACAGGCCGTTCCGAAGTTGCGTCCTTCGCTATCCGACCAAAGACTGTGGCGTCTCCAAGACCTACGGCGACGCCAACTCCGCTTCCACTCGTACACATTGTTCCCTGAAGGGCAATGTTTCGGGATTCCATAACTTGGAAAAAATGAGAATTATCACAACCGCAACCAAATATGAGCGCACAATTATTATCTGTAGCATCGACAGCAGCGGCAACATCGTTGCTCTCTCCAGTCAAAATGGAACGGTCGAAACGTAGGTCCGAAGAAACTTCAAGAAGACGAAGATCGGCGGGGACTCTGGAGCCAAGGGATAGTGTGATGATGTCTCCGGAAACCAGATCGGCAGCAGGAAGCCTGAAATTCGATGAGGACATGTGAGACTATTAACGTTGAGGACCGACGAACTTGAATTTCTCCCCATCTCTTGTTACGAGGATCTCGGTCGGAAGCAGACCTGTAATAGAAGCCATGACATGCCCGGTAGAGTAATCTGGTGGATGATTGGATGAGTTTTACGGTTGGAATGAAAGGCAGGCTAACCTTGCCATGCATTGAAGATTGCTTGAATGGCGATGACGATGAGGAGCACTATCGCGAGGGCGAGATTCGGAACGAAGGGATTCGGATCCCCCAGAGGTCTCCTGATATGTGAATGTTCAAGGCTATGAATGCAATACGTGGATGACGAAAGGACGCACCACGCTATGAAACAAATGATACTTGCAACGAAGAGGAGACTTCCGAAGCCTTTTGAACTAATGAGGCCCGAATAGAAAACGGTGCCAGACTCACCACCGAATATGTAAAAGAAAATCTTTCTGGCGAGATTGCTAGGGGGCCGACTAAGGACATTTCTCCCATTCTTTGCAAGGCGTCGTGCAGCGATGGAAGCATCCAGCCCTCGCTGATCGGACACACCGAGTCGGGTGCATACGTCGTGGGTCGACAGAGTGTGCCAGGTGGCCTGTGAGAGTTCTTTAAAGAATTCAACATTAGAATGGTGTATGCAGGCGAAGACTCCGATATTGACCTGCAACATTGCCCTTCCCCTTTGTTGTTGATTTTAGCTCCTGGGTTTCTGTAACGTGCACGCTGAGAGAAAAATTGCTGTGAGTGTTTTGATCAGCGGGAAATATAAGCGTCCACCAACCTCAGAGTTCGGAAATCGCCAGGAATTTTCGATCTTGGGTCGATATTTCTAGACGATGTACGACGCACAAGCGAAACTGGGGCAGACTCTGGAACCTCGTTGACCGAGAATACGTGCGCAGTAGCAATGGAAGATTCGCTGTCCTTGTCGTCCATAGTGTTAAGGGAGATGGAAAACATAGCAGATGTTCTGGCTTAAATTGTACACGGTACGATTGTCGAGGTATTTTTGCTACCGGTGACGAGCGGGCATGCCACTTGACATCATTCCACAGCGGGATTTTTGCCACAGTGGCATTTATCCCTCAGTCAGGCCCCAGGGGTCTGTATACTTGGAAGAGAGAGAGGTTGGAGTCACAGGGGCCGTGTGTATCGCATCCAGGCATTAAAATCAACCGCTCTTGAGCGCTTGAGCTGCTTCCGTGACCGGCTGAACTGTGGGGAGAGAAGAAAGCAGAATGATCCATTGATCCGACTCACGTGCGCTATCCGGCACCGCAGATTGATTACCAAGGTTCAAGTTATTTAAACTTGAAGCAGCGTACCCAATTAGGAGGAAGAGGAGAAGAACAAGAATATATTCTCTGATGTTTTTTTAGTTTGCGTTGCTGCCTGATTCTATCGTTCCCATATTTTAGCAATAAATACTTCTGTCTACCATCTGCCGGTGAGATCGAGATCCAGAGGAAATATTTACAAAAGTTGTCGTATTTAACGTTATGTAAATAAGCGTCTGTTTCTGTTCATAAGAATCCAAAAGGGCACAAAATGGCTGGACCACGTACGTCTTAGTGTGCCTTTTCTGGAACCAACTGATCGCTTTCAGGAATCCACTTCCCAATTTCCTCAACATGAACACCATATACGACTATGCCCATCGCCATCGCCGTCATGCATGTAGGAAGCCGGCCGTCTTTGAGAACAGTGGACAATTCTGCGAAAACTGTTGCGTGGGGGATTCTAGCCCATACAAGGTATGCGACCGCTGTCATTGCCATTGCAGCTTGCGCGACTGCAATTTTCCCTGTGGTAGATAGCCACCCGTTTCTGGTACCGCGATAATCTGCGCGACAGGTTTCGGTGATGAGGCGAATGGCGGAATGGAGCGCGAGAGTCACTGCTCCGGACAGCAGCGGTGAACAGTACACCGCCAGAGGCAGTGAAATGCACAAGAATTGTAGGAGAAAGAGGGCGGCGGATATGAGTTGGATGGGGATGAGTGGTTGGCCGAGAAGCTTTGGTTCTGCGCGCGTTACTGCATAATCAGTGGGATGGTCGTATGTCACTGCGGCAAGGGGAAACATGCGCCACAGAAGTCGAGATCGGGTGGCGGATGGAATGCCCGGGATCGAAATGACGGAACAGCCATAACAGCAACCGTAGGTATGGCACCCGACGCGCGAGAAGGTCTCGTAAAGAGGGAGTCCCACGGCGAGGCTGGAAGCAAAAAGCGGGAAGTTTGACACGTAGCCCATTTGCCAGGCAATTATAGCGCCGACCGCGATAAGAGTGTTAAATCCATCTTCCATGACGATGGAGAATACTCGGGCGGAGAAAATGGCTGCGCCCAGAGTGAGGATGAGGGCATGTGAAAGAAGAATTGATTCGCCACGAGAAGTAGTGGCGATCGTCAGCGATGTGAATGTGAGTGCTGCAAAACCAGCACCTATTAATGCACCGTACGGCACAATAATTATAGGAGGTTTCGAAGGGATTCGGATGTGGGCGGAACGTGGGGAGGGACCATCCAGTTCTATAGGTATGTGCGATGGTGAGGCCGGTCGAGAAAGGCTGCGCGCGCGAAGACTGCGGTACTGGCGGAATACATACGCGGCACAAAACAGCGCGTATAAGGATAGCAGGATGTATGCATGTCCCTGCATGAGGATAGTTCGCGTGCGCAACCCTGCCGGGCTGTACATGAGAATCCATGCCACTCCGCCTATTCCCGCGCCTCGGAAAAGTGCATATTGCGCAACGTTAAAAATGTTCAACCGCCGCTTGAACTCCACCACGCCACGCGGAGCGGATTCCATGCTGTCGATATAGGCGGACACCATCCACAGAAGATCACCCGGCACCTCCGAGCCGAGTGTGCTGAATATAAGAAGGAAAAGGAGCGTAGGCCATCGGAAGTAGAGGAACGAGAGGAGAGATATAATCGATCCGGCATGGTGAACGACATACAGTGGATAGAGGTCCAAACGGTTCAGCTCCGAAACCCACAACACAGCTCGAGCTGTTACGCAAATTTGAGCATCTCCGTCCAAGAACCACGGAGGCTCCTCGGTTCCAGGAAGCACGGCGCCCCATGCATTCAAAGCGCCACGGATGCATGATGGTGTTGATGCGAGACTGATGAGCAGTCCCATTGAAATCCCGAAAAACACCATGTCTTTTCGCGACGCCTTGAGGGAATCATAGAAGGTTTTATCGTAGAATTTGAGCAGGAAGCGAAGGCATCGTTCGAGAAAGTAGTAGGCCGTGAACAGGGCGATGAGGATGTTGGAGTCTAGTTGTTGCTCCATTGGTGCCAGCGGGTGATGCAGGAGTTTTCAAAATGAGCTGGCGTTGGCATCTGGACGCCTATATATGCTTGGAGCAGATGAATCATTGATCCATTGTCTTGTACTGACCGTGAAAATCCGGAGCAGTGCTGCCGGATTAATCTATCATCGAAAATCTGCGCCGTAACGAGACATTCCGTACCTCATTGATGTTTTAATTTACGATAGGTGATTGCGGGTTTCAGTCACGATAGTACTGCCACACAATAACTCCAGATAGATGCGAGAAGGATAATTGACCGAGCCGGACTTTGTAAGAACCTACTGGAAGTAGGAAACCAGAGAGGCGATGCGGCTCGGGCGCAGTTTGAATATGGCCTGGGGACTTGTAGCGCATCATCCTTATTTTTATAAGGCAGCTAGAATCGAAGTAGAGAATGATGAACGCACATTACGTGACGTAGAACATGTTATGGTTGAATAGTGAGCTACCTGGCAGTTCACCTTTTACTGAAGCTGTTGAACACATGCACGACGTTGTCAATGACAATCAGGAATGTCGTACTGCCACACTCTGCTCCTAAGGACTCGGCGGCCCAGCGCCGACGAAGCGCATCAGAAAACCGGAGAGCCGCGGACGGTGTCAACCGACTCACGCGATCCACGCTGCGTGCCAAAAGCTCACTAGTGCCAAACTAGTTGCGCGGTGGAGTTGATGCCGGTTGTGGTTGAATCTTTTGCCAATGACAACTGACATCGATGACGGGGGCCGATGAGGTGAGAAGGGGTGAGAGGAACATAGTTTCGTTGCGACTGTATCGATGGATACAAAGCAGCAATAATGTGTCTGAAGGTAAATCGTGACTTGTGGGTCCACGAACCCTCGTGGATCTGTCGGTGCCTGGCTTTCCCGATGAGAACAAAAGAGAAACAAAGATTCGCCAACCTGACCCTTATACTGTGGTCCTATGATAATCCGCACATGGACAACGGCGTGAGGCTGAAGCACGAGACGAATACAGAATGTCGACGTACCGGTGACTTGGTTACAACTAAACTCCAACTGAGCAAATCGAACCACTTTCCAAGGTTCGTAAGCCCGTGCCTGACCTAGTCGCCGAATGCTCCAAATGCGGGCTCCGGAGCGGACTGGGATTGTTGAAGTTCCGCAGCCGGGTGATGAAGAAGTCTTGTTTGAAGCAAAATTAGCTCGAATAAATTTAGAACACACTTTACGATATTTTGAAGTATGTCGTCCATTCCCACTCCTCAGCTATATTTTCTCTGAGCCAGAAAGGGAACTTAATGACCGTTCGCTCGTCCAGGGACAAAATGGTGCGCACCTGAAACCACGAAGGGAATACTGTGGCACCGTCTGGGCACCGTGATGTCGCATCGTAAATCTCGGCGTTCGAGTTTATTGAGGAGGGCTGACTGAGGAGGGGCTGCAGCGCTGAAACATGGCATTGGGGCGTAGAGAGGTGCCCGTGTCCTCCGCAGTCGTCCAAGTCGTATGGAGAATTTGAAAGCCGTGATACGGGATATGGATATCGTTCCTACACATACCACCAAGCCCGAGCCCCACGGAGAAAGAGCTAAGTCGTAAATTATGAAACCTGTGGCACAGGCATTGTGGCAACGGAATAACTGTCTAGCATGCGAGTGGGTTCGGCGGCGATCCACGTCGTTGGAAGGAAGGAAGAGTGGTTTGCTTGGCGTGCCGGAGTTTCTTCGCCGAATATCGACGTCACTCTGGTTCGCAGGCACGTGAGAAGCGCGCGTCGTCATCGAGACCACGCATCACCAAATAAATCGTTTTCTCATTTCGGAAAGCAGACCGGAGGAGTTTGTGCATTTGATTTACAATAATAATAATAGCCTGTTTTTTATACAGTTTACGCCACCGCCAGAAATAACCACACAATCTGAACCGACTACATAGTAGAAAAGAAAGGCCCTTACAGACATTGGCTGTACTGTTTGCGAAGCGGCGGGTCAGCATTCAAGTAGAGGGAGAGGATTTCAGACGCACAAACTCGCTGGAGAACACACAGGTGAACGGGGCCGCACAAACAGTTGGGCCGGTGTAGCTGGAAAGCGCGCGAGGTAAGCAAAGCTGCATCTGGCGTGTGTCGCAGGCTTACGAGGCGCCGCCGCACTGTCCGAAGTGCGCAACCGTGCCGGTGGTGGTGGGGGCGGCGGTCGTGGTGGTCTTGGTCGTGGCGGGGGTGGTGGTTCCCGCAGGGGTTGTGGTGCCCGCAGGGGTTGTGGTGCCCGCGTTGCCGCTGCAGCTGAAAACGGGAGGTCCTGTGGGAGGCGAAGAAGGCGTAAATCAGCTGTATTGGAAAGGTGCCGCTGGATAGCCGTACCGGGGATGGTGTAGCTAGTGAAAGGCGGCCAGTAGAGGTTGAAGAGGATTCCTGGGTCAGTTCCCTGATGGAGATAGTTAGTTGTCGACATACTTCTAATTTCGAAGAGTTGCTGTACCGAGTAAGCGCCAGGCAACGACACGGTGGCTGGCGAGGTGCTTCCACCGCCAGTAATCGTGAGCTGCGCGCACTCCATCTATCGCCGCTGTGTCAGAAAGGGGAGCGGCGGGATATCAGGAGTAGTTAATTTTCACGCACGTAAAATTGGGCCCCTGGGTAGACTGCTGCGCCTAGAAAACACAACGTAACATCAGGGCTGGCTAAATTAAGGGGCCGCTGAGGGGAAGGCGCGAACCATGCAGAGCTGTGGAGAAATATTCTGCTTAGAAGGAGAAGGCAGGTAATAAAGACTGCCGACACACCGATCATCTCGTGCCGGAGGAGGTATTGTCCAGCAGGAATGCAGGACGGAATGGTGAACGTCACTTTGCCTTTGTTCGCGTACATGCGATCGACGCCCCAGGTGTTGGTCGCGGCATCCCACCCGTCGTGCTGGATCTTGAACCACTTTAGGCCCGTCACGGTGCTCTGCTTGGCGTCTGGAATTTTCGCGCTGCCGGGTTATAAGAAGGGGGCTCGCTTCATTTCCAGCATCGGCGGGTTAGACGTACAGATAAGTGAGGACAGGACCCTTGTGGCTTGGATCGACGCTTGAGGAACCGAGATAAGGGCGGGTTCGTATGATTGCGGGGGTGGCTTACGGATCGGCGATGTCTGACGGGTTTAGGCCATTCAGATCGTGGTCTGTATGAAGGTTTTCGTTAATACAAGAACTAGGAATACCGTAAATACTTACGCCACTCGGCCGTGAACTGTGCCCCGGCGGGAACAGTGATTGTGGTGTTTGGCAGGGGTGTGTGGTATGGGTTAATTCCACCGTTGCAGATGAGGTCTGAGGTGCGGTTACGTTGAGGCAGCGATTAAAAAACTGGGGTGGCACTCGCCATTGGACGTGACGTCCATGATAGGCTAGGTACTATTAATGCACGATGTTGGTTGGAATTAGCATACGCACTCCATCGTAATCGACTACCCGGATACCGGTGAGGTGGCCCTGCGAGACCCCATTGACATACGCTTGCTGAGTTTGGAGTTAGATGGGTAATTTTCACTCCTGTAAAAATGGGCTCACCTGGAATATTGTATGGCCAGCGACAGAGCTGGCAAAAAGAATAATAGATGCCTTCATCGTGGATCGCGCAAGGTTTCGGCGAAAACGCCTCAACAAGCTGTCACGCTTTTATACCAAGTCTAAAATTTCCAACCTCATAGCTCCGAGGCACGGTCTGGCACGGTTGCTGATTCAATCGAGCGCTAAGTGAGCGGACGCGAGAATTTGCAGAGAAAAGCCCGCAAACAGAGGCGGGCGCTGATGAATGACATCAAAAGGTTATCATGTGTTGACGCGTCGGAGTAAATACATAGGCCTCTTGGCATTGCGTAGTGCGGACCGGAAAACCGTCGCAGAAAATGCGGGCGACAACTGGGAGATGATCGGTGACACTATAAGCTATCATCCAACTACTTGACCGGGGCGAAGAGGGTATGTATATAAAGTGCATGTCGACCAGATACTACACCTCTTGTGAATTATCAATGCCTCTGGAATCCAGTACGAGGAGCAGAATTCCACTGGTCCTGGACTTCTGCTGCCAGACTATCGCCAAGAAATCACCGCAGTTCGAGAGCACAAGGCACGGAAAGTTGGAAGCGTGGGCATAACGAGTCTCGAGACCAGAGAGAGGTAGCAGCTATCATTGCCTATCAATGACGATTCCTGACAGTCAAAGCGGGAGGCAAGAGGAATTAAAACCCCGACCACAGCATTTCAAACTCCGACGACAGCGATCAGACGCGTCGCCGTCAAATTCTTCTCCGCCGCCACGATGACCTCGACCCCCTCCACGTCGGCGCCTGTGGCCCACAACGCTGTCCCGCCGCCATCGGTGTCTTCTGCTGGCCGCTCCTCGCGTATAGCCCCCCATTCCCACATAAAAGGCCTCGGGCTCGCTGCAGATGGCTCTGCGCCCTCAGACGGATCTGGATTCATTGGCCAGACGAATGCTCGCGAGGTGCGTCTCAGAGCAACAAGAATGCGATGTAGCACTCAAAAAAACCATTTCAAGGCTTGCGGTGTCATCGTGGATCTGATCAAGTCGCGCAAGTTCTCTGGACGCGCTCTGCTGCTTGTCGGCGCGCCAGGAACCGGGAAGACTGCCCTTGCGCTCGCGGTATCTCATGAACTCGGCGCAAAGGTCCCCTTTTGCCCGATGGTGGGCTCCGAGGTGTATAGCACCGAGGTCAAAAAGACGGAAGTCCTGGCAGAGGCCTTCCGCCGAGCAATTGGTGAGTAATTTTACTGTGGATGTAAATGCGGCATATCGCCTACAAAGAAGCCGATTGACCGACGCGTCAGTGTGGGCGACAGCTGTAGCCAATTCCCACAGCCGCGGGTGCGCTGAATTGCGCATGGATTCGGTCCAGGCCAGAAGTCTTTGACTTGACATTTTTTCTCTCGACGTCCCTTTTGTGCCTCATCACACTGTCACAGCGTTTTCTAGCCGTCGCATCTCCAATTGATCACTGTAGCTAACCTAATCACCCAGGGCTTCGAATAAAGGAAACCAAAGAAGTCTACGAGGGCGAAGTAACGGAATTAACCCCGACCGAGTCCGAAAACCCGCTCAGCGGGTACGGCAAGACCGTCTCTCATGTCGTCGTTGGCCTCAAAACTGTCAAGGGCACAAAACAGCTTCGCATGGATCCCAGCATCTACGAGGCCATTCTGAAAGAAAAAATCGTCGTCGGCGACGTCGTGTATGTCGAGTATAACACCGGCGCTGTAAAGGTCCGCGCGTCTCGCTACTTTGTATTTTACTGCGGCGCGCTGAGTCAAAACAGAGGGTAGGTCGCTCGGACGCGTATGCGTCGTCGTATGACTTGGAGTCCGAGACATATGTCCCTTTGCCGAAGGGCGAGGTCCACAAGCGAAAGGAGTTGGTTCAGGATGTCACGTTGGGTGATCTGGATGCGGCGAATGCGCGGCCCCAGGGTGGGCAGGATATCATGAGCGTGATGGGTAGCCTCGTCAAAAGCGGGCGGACCGAGGTAACCGACAAACTGCGGAGGGAAGTAAATAAAGTGGTCAAGGGATACGTAGACCAGGGCGTCGCGGAAGTTGTCCCCGGCGTGGTTTTCATCGACGAGGTACCGTGCATCTACTTCCGGGTTGCTAATAATAAATTTACACCTTCGTTTATCACAGGTGCACATGCTCGACATTGAGTGCTTCACGTACCTTAATGCGTTGCTTGAGTCGCCGATGGCGCCGACGGTCATCCTCGCCACTAACCGGGGACACTCCCTCGTGCGAGGCACTAGCGATATCGTCTCGCCACATGGTATCCCCGTGGATTTACTCGATAGGTGGGCACCGCGCAAGGCGCAAACTCAATCTTTGGTTTTTCAACTCAAATCCCCATTCTAGATGTATGATCGTCAAGACCGACGGGTACACACGTGATCAAGTCGGCAAGGTCGTGCAGCTGCGCGCGAACGTCGAGGGCCTGCGGCTCGGCGGTGGCGTCCTGGAGCGCCTCGCAGCCGAGGGTGAAAAGTCTTCATTAAGGTCCGTGGGCTGTCCGCGTCCACCGGCGCGTTCAGTGGCACAATTCCAGCGGTCATGCTAACTCGAAGTAGGTACGCGCTGCAGCTGTTGACACCCGCGTCGATACTCGCGACGCTAGCGGGACGGGCGCAAATCGAGGTGGAGGACATTAGCGAGATGAACGAATTGTTCTTAGACGCCAAGACGTCTGCGTCCTTGATTGGTGAGGACGGCGGGTTCCAGGGGGGTAGATAGCGGCTCGCGCGTGTACATAGTATAGAGGTGAGCGTTGCTCATCCTGCCCAGTTCCCGAATTGGTTTCGAACTTGTTTCTTCTGTAACAGGGCATCATTCCTGTGAACCTTACTTTTTTTGTCGACACCTGACACAAGTTTCGGGATTTTCCAGTTTCGGGATTTAGCGTTCATTTGGTTTCTCAGCTGAGAAGTGGCAAGAAGTGGTGAAAGGAAAAGTTCACCAATGAAGCGCCACTATCACTGCTCGGATCTTCCTGGCGTGTGGATTGGCCAGACACAATGTGCTAACATTTCCGACATCCCAACTACTCTCGGTAAATGCCGACGCTTGTCCAACTACCGAGCAAGCCACCGCCAACGTCCTGGTTTGTGCGGCCAGACAACCAGCATTTACCGTACGTCAGGTGAGCTGCAGAACTTGCCATGTCCCTACTGCCGCATATTGCCGCTATTATGCATGTGGCGACACCGCGAACTATAAACCGCGAAGCACGCGAATTGCGCACGACTAGTCATGGGATCGTTCCAGAGCATTCAAACTTTCTTTACGCGCTGTTCCCTGTATATGCTCCAGGGGCGAGAATTCAGTTATACCCGGCGTACCACCGGTTGCATCACCGAAGACCACGTCAGGTGTGTACCGTCGCGACTGGGGATTTTCGTGTCAGCTGATGTGCTTTTGCGCATTGGTAACAGGACAAACGCACCAAACGCGCCATGTAATGGTCGGTTTTCGACATTTTCGGTCCACAGAGTTCGGAAGGTGCGAGTAAATTTAGATTGGGTTTTTCAAATCTGAATAGTTTGAAACCCGCTTTAAAGTGCGTCGCATCGGACCGAGCTCCGAGTGCAATCTGCGCCACCGACAGATTTGTTTCCGTCGGATGCAAATTTGTTTCCTTTGGATGGATCAGCATGGTTCAATTGATCCATCAGGTAGGATGCCATACCTCGTAAAACCGCTCGTATGCCGTGGTGAGGTTCTTCTCGGGTGTATTTCATGTCGGCATGTCAGCTTCTGCTTGTGCGCTACGTGGTCTAGCGCCGCTGCGCTCCCTGGCGCTCCACGCGGAAACCCGGCGGAATGGCACGGCGAGTCATATTCTTGCGGCAGGGCATCAACGGGGGCGTCTATTTTTTCGAATCCCGTATTTTCCTGCTCGCGAAATTATGATTCGTATCAGAAGAGGCGGTGCCGTAAGTCATTTTATCGGCCCCTGTGTGCCTCGCTAACCGGCCTCTCAAGTTAGAAGAGTCAACAAATCCGCATCGGGATAACGGCGCTTCTTGTCACAATGGCCTTTCTTCTGACGAAGCACAGTCCTGTTCGGGCGCAGCCGCGCTTGGCCCATTGTCGTCACAGACTCACAGTTTCGTGATGGTGCAAAAAGTATAAAGGCACCCTCGCGGTGCTGTCGCCCCCCCCACATTTTGATGCTGCAAGGGCCCCTCCCATACGTCCTCGAAGACCGCACGGGTGCCCATACCGCCTCCGACTTTGATGACATCTACGACCGCGTGTTCTTCCATGTCGCCACCGTGCCGCAGCGCTCGGGCAGCAGCGCGATCATGATATACAGTATGAACCGCCGCGCGTCGCGTCACCGCGACTCGCAGCCGTTCCGTAGCACGCCCGTCGCAGCGCTCGAGTTCCTGCCCGACGGTTCGCTGGGCAACATCTCCTTTATGCAGCCACAGGGAACGCTCACGTTGCCCATGGTTCGCTATTTGCGCAAGACGTCGTTGTTTGGGCGGTACGTGGCGCGGACACGTCGAGGGTTCATTGCTAGTGCTGATATGAGTGCAGGTCCTTATCGCGAAAATTCATGTGTTCGGACGGCCGGGAATATAAATGGTCGCACCGGGGCGCGGAGGGACACGAGTGGACGGTAAGCTGTTGCGCGGCATCAGGCCCCTTTGTGCCCAGGCTAATGCTGTCGCCCGCGGCAGTGCACCAACGCGGACAACTATCTCGTCGCGCACTACGACCTCAAGCCGGCGGACGTCCGCGCGTATGGCGTGTCGGGCAACAACCTGACAGTCTATGAGGCCTTCGGGCCCCTGACCCTCGGTGCGACCTGCTTCCTGCGTTCTTTCCATGCTTCCGGCTGACGGAACATTTCGATCAGAGCTGTTGGCTTCGCTCACTATCATGCGGCATATACAGCAGTATAATCTCTGATCTTCCGGACCGACCTTTGACAGAGGAACGCGAGCGTGATGGCGCTACGCTTGCTAGCCGGCTTACGACCTATTTATGACCCGTGTTTTCGCGTTTGTCAAGGACTCTGCATCATCCTGTACCATCCCACATTGATCCCACATTTGTTTTGTATTTAGTATACCATAATTGCATCATCTACCTACTTGATGATTGAACCATAACGTGCTCAAATGGGACGAATCTGATTCGCAAGAATTGCGTGGGTGAATGTCGCAAATCCGAGGAGTTGCAGAGAAGGACCTCCGGAATATTGTGTGCTCCCATGGTGCTTCCTATCATTTCATGCCGGTTGTGTACACAGGCGTGGGAGAGGAAGGGTCGAGGCCGAATGGACTATCTGATCGGGCTGCTGCCAAACACGGGCACACAAACACCTTCGTATAGCAACTGCGATGACTTCCCAGCCCTTCGTGCAGACCGGAGAGCCATTAAACGACTTTCTGCGCTCGTTTTGGCAGCGCCAGATCGATGCTGCAGAGCAGGAGACGCCCGACTACCGCCACCCACCACTCCCGCTTGCCCGCATAAAGAAGGTGATGAAGAGCGACCCGGACGTGAAAGTGAGACGCCCCTCCTGCTGCCCGTCTATTCAGCGCCTTGAAACTGCAGTATTATGATTATTAAAGATGATTGCGGCTGACGGTACGTCGTCCCTGGCCCCCCTGGCGCACCGCGTGGTTCTGAGTGGCGTCCGTCCCGACAGCACCAATTTTATTCTGCAAAGCGTGCGAAAGTAAGCTCCAGCTTTTTTTTTGGTGCTGTATGTGCGGCTCATCTTTATTGCCCCTCGAGTATTCATCGCGGAGATTACGGCCCGTGCGTTCATCATCGCCGACTCGAATAAACGCCGAACGCTCTCCCGCGCGGACATCGCCAAGGCGCTGACAAAATCGGACCAATTCGACTTTCTTATCGACATCGTGCCGCGGGAGGAGCCTTTTGCCGCGGGCGGCGCGAGTTCGAGCAATCCGAACGGCGCGAAAAAGAGCGCGCTCCCGGCGAGCAAGCGCGAGCCAGTGAGTCCTGCGCGCGGATTGGTATAGGCGACTCAAGACTCAGATGCAGGACCCAGGTGTCGTCTCCGATTGACTTGGACATGAAGCCCCGCGGGGACGTCGACGACGCGCCGGGCTCCGAGGTCCTGGACGAGGTGAGCACTGCGGTTCTCCGGGTGGTTGATCGCGGAGTAACTTACCCAAGTATTATCGGGTCGGATAATAGCTGGAGTCGCTGCTGGCGGCTGGGCCGTCACCACGGGGTGCGATACCTTGATACGATTCTTTTCACGGCCCCTAGTGTTATCTCTGCGACTCGAGCATATGTAAATACAATATCGGCATTCGGAAAAAGAAATCTGGCAGGAACTGCATTCATGGAGGTCTTGTGGCAAGTGGAGGTTTTAAAAGTTATCCAGCCGAGGCCTTGTCTGCCGCGGCCCGGCTATCTTGTCGTTTCGAATCCCGTTCGGACGCCAGATGGGTCAATCAAGCTTAACCTTTGTGCGACTGACGCACTTTTAGCTGAAAATTTTGTATTTATACGGGCTTCTCGCGCGCCGTGCTCTTGTTCAAGTGTTTTGTTTGTTTATTACAAATATTCTCAGAAAAGTCAGGTGTGGTAGGGAGACAGTCGTTCGCTCGATACGATTCGCTATTGGCTTCTTTCTGCTATTGGTCAATGATGGTACGAACAAACTCCTTATCCGAATCCGACTGCACATCAAAAGTCTAGATAATGATAAGTTCTTGAGCTCAAGATAACGGAGCTTGAACTAGACAAGCCTACGGTGCCTCGACCTATGACTGTGTTTACTGGACAAAAATGTCGTGCAGCTCTATGCAACTCTGTTTTTGGCTATGCAACTCTGTGCAGCTCTGTGCAACTCTGTGCCAGGTCATGCAACTCAATGCAATCACTGTGCAACTCAGTGCAGTCGTTGTGCAATTCAATGCAACTCCATTGCTGTTCAGATATTACAGTTGCTTTGAAAAGTGCACAAGACTGCACAAGATGGCACAGAACATCATAAGATATAATTGCACAAAACTGCACAGGCATTTGCATTACATCGCACAAGCATGTGCACAAAGTTGCACAAAGCTGCACAGAACTGCACAAAGCTGCACAGAGTTGCACAGCGCTATTCTCAATAAGGCAATTAGGTTGAAATTCTCCCGATTTTATGCCGAAACAGGTAATAACAGTAGTTTACTGACCAGCACCCTCCATTTGCTCACCTGCCCCTTCCTTCTGTACACCGTACTCCCCATCCCATTTGTTGACGAGATCCCACAACTTGAGGGCATTGTCAGTGTGAAAAACTAAGGAAGCATGAATTCCTTGGAAGTGCAGGTTGAAGTGGGTCAACCGTGCAGACAAGAAGAGCACCATATCTCCAGCATGGAGATCCATCACCATTCCCAACTCGTGGAGAATCAGAGCCCCCCAACACAGTTCTTAGTGAAGGGGATGACCACACAATGGTCCTCATCACCAGCTCATCAGCACAGGGGTGACAAAGTCTCCGATAGGGGGGGGGGGGGGGCGACAAAGTATCGAGATGATGGAGGGGGCTGGAATAAGCGGCAATAGATTTGAGCCAGAGATGCAAGACAATGATTGGGGTCTGGGGACTGGCAGGGTGGCTGAAGTGAAAAAAATTAGAAGTGTAACTGGCCAACAATAAATTGGCTGACACATAGTCTAGGGGAATGTGGTGGGTCCAGGGACTGCTGCATCCAGTGCAAGACGTGGTGGGAAGCCAAGGATGGTACTGTGCCTGTAAAGGATTGACAAGACGAGGGAGAAGGGCGCTCCGGAAAGGACTTACGGTGTTAAACCCAAGACAGTGTCCATCCAACGTTCCTGCCCTCCTCATGGCTACATTAGGATCTAAAAGGGAGGCACACTGTATGGGTGGGTGCATGCACAAATATCTTGTTCACTTGAAGGCTGTGGTTGCTTGGACATCAGTTCCAAGACAAAAAAGAGGAGAGTGGTGCTTGCCTGCATTGTCATTTGTCCACCAGGGAAAAAAATTGCCGTTGTACAGGGGCATTGGGCACAGGCCCCATGGGCAGCGAGAGGAAAACTCATGGAGAGGGACAGAGAAGATGCGATCAAGCCGTGTGAGCATCAACAGTCATGGCCAGAGACAAGTTCTTGACAAAATTTGCTGAATAGATAGGGATTTTTCAAAGTTTGATGCGATGTTGTACATTACGTTGTGCAATCTCATGCCGGTTGTGCAACTTTGTGCAGTGTGTGATGTGATATAATGCAGTGCTACAGGTTGTTCTTGTGTGATCGGAACTGTGCAGCTTGATGCAACACTATGCAATTGATGTGGTTGAAAGCACACAGGCCTTGTAATGGAGTTGCACAGAGTTGCATTGAGGTTGCACAGAGTTGCACGACCTGGCACAGAGTTGCACAGCGGTACACAGAGTTGCACAGCCAAAACAGAGTTGCACAGAGCTGCACGACATTTTTGTCCAATAAACACCGCCATATCGACCCTTGTGCCTGCTCATGCGCATCAGAAGGGGTTATGACTTGTCAAGTGGCGAGTGATCCTGTTCAACTTACGACGGGCCAATGGTAGACAGCGAGCCTACGTACACCATACTGTGACCCTGACAAGTTACGGGATACACTGGATCAGCAGTGCACGTCTGGATTTGTGGCGTAGATATATATGTCGATGAGATCCATGCAACCCTACCTACTGCGGTAGCAGCGCATCAAGAGCGGTGTCGCGGATCTTCGAGAGGAGAATTAATTTCGGCGTAATACAATCCGCATAGGGGAAGACGCCTGAAGGAGGTTGGGGTCGTAATCCTGGTTTAATTATTGTTGATTCGGCACCGAATGCCTGTTGTACCGAACACATAGATTCATGTTGTACACTGAGATACATTGAGCGGGACCGTGCCGCGTAATGCTATCTCCCTACCTACCTACGCAGTACGCACATTCCGGTGATATGTTATTCTGCCGACTTAATCGGTTCGGAGAATTATTATAATAGATTTGCCTCCGTTCATTAGACCCGGCGCAGCCAACAGACGTATTTCCTACCGCGCACTTGAGGGTCGGAGAGCAAGTTGCGCAAACCCGAGTTCAACACATTCAGCGCGATTAATGTATTTGGAGTAAAGCAGGCTCCCTCCCAATGAAGAAAAAAATCAAACCAAGCTCACTCAAAAATGGTTTATATGTATGAATGCAACAGGCAAAGTTATGCACGACTCCAATCCGTACAGAAGTGCCTAGCTCAATTTTTTAAAATCTAGTGTCCGTGGCTAAACATGTATTAAACAGCGTTGTTAAAGTGACCAAGCGACAGCTGGGAATGGAATGCGTAATGAAGTTCAAATGATTTAATGCGTCCATAGTGAAGTCCTTTAAACTCCTCCCAATCTGACGACGCCTAAGCGCTGCTGCTCGACGCAGACTCGTTGGAGGCGCTAGCCGAGCCGGTGGGGAGTGCATCGGAGGAGGTAATATCCGTGCTGGTGGGGACATCGGAGGTGGCGCTATCTGTGCTACTTGGGGCTGTCGTAGTGTTCTCGGTGGTGCTCTCTGCCGCAGCGGTGTTCTCCGTGGTGCTCCCGGCGGAGCCGGTAGTCACAGGAATGGTTGTGGCGGCGGCGGAGAATGTCAAACATGTAGTGAAGATCTCCTGGACTAGTGTCAGTTGATGGAGTATCAGTGTGACGATAAACTAACCCCGGCAGCGGAAGGTCCCGCCTACAGTTCAATCATCAGCATGGGGAGCCTAATAAAGAGAAGTCGCATACGGTGCCGCCGGACTCGGAGACGGGCTGATGAATCTAGGCGTATGGTTAGTCAATTGTGCCAACGGCATTATGCTCACAACATACGGCAGAACGGGACCGGGAGCCCTGCGGACGACGATCCTAGATGTATGGTTTAATGGTTAATTAATTGCGCCAACGGTATTGTGCTCAGGACATACGTGACGGCCCTGGGATAGGGCGGTGAATATGCGATACATCTCGTGAAGCAATGGCGCGAACTCACCGAATGGAAGCCACCAGTCGGGTGGGCGCCAAACCTGACGGTGAGGCAGGTAGAGTGTACGCCGTCGACGGGGACATCAGATGACGAGGGGAGGACGACATCTGTGGTTGTAGAGCTGGCGCTGTCGGAGCTGGCGACGTCCGTGGTCGTAGAGCTAGGGAGGTCTGTGAATGTCGCACTTGAGAGAATGCTATCGCTGCTGATAGGGGTGGCCGAGACAGCAGAGAGATTCTCCGACTTCGACACGGCGGCACCGCTAACGAGGGAAAGAGAGGCAAAGGCACAAGCAGTGGCCACGATATTAAACTGGATGAACTTCATGATGTTTTTGAGTGGAAGAAGAGAAATGTGAGTAGAAGGCGAATGCAGGAGAAGAAGGGCAAATATTAGATACCTTCATCCACAATAATCCTTGGTCTTATAACGAGGCTGGTTGGCTGCAGCAAACCTCCTTCTCATGCGCTATTTTGGAGCGGGTGCTGCGGAATTGTCGATGTTGGTCCGCAGCAAGGTCGTCGGTTAGTCTCCGGCATGGGAAGCGGTGAGATGCGAGAGGCCTTGCCAGGTAACGAAGTTCGGCATCGGTAAGGTGCCCATCCTTCCGGATCCAGTTTTGTGGTTCGCGGCACCGGGCATCCCAAACTTACGCAGTGCGGGGCATCGGATCTAGAGTCGACAGAAGGAGGGTAGGACCCAAGGATTTCATGGACATTGTAACCCGCAGCAGCGCCCTAGTAACTTGAGGAATGCGACATTCCATATGGATCTTCCAGCGCGGACGGTCGGGTCAATGGGCTGTGGCGAGGGGGAATGCAAAGAAATAAGACCAAAGGATTTCATGTACATTGTAACCCGCAGCAGCGCCCTAGCAACTGAAGAATGCGGCACACCGCAGAAACTTTTCATCCATATCGATCGTCCGACAGCGCGGACGGTCGGGTCAATGGGTTCTGGCTCGATGAATCCCTTGTTGATGTCGCGATTCTCGGGTGTCCCATCGGAGTTCGGCGTTCTGGGTCAGTTTGGGGTCAGTGGCACTCTCAAACTTTAGTTGTTGCATAATCTTCGGAGTTTTAAAATTGATCCCGCGGATCTCTTCCCAGTCCTTGCCGGCACTGTATTACCCCCTGCAAATACACTCAAGTTCTTACTGTCAGTAGTCGAGACCGGATATTCAATCGACAGGGGAAAGCCTTGGCATCGTGTGGGCTCAATTTATTATGCCATGGATGTAAGTACAAAGCGCAACCACGCAAGCAACTGCCGAACAAATTGATGAAGTCTTTCTCATCAAGTATGGAAGGCTCAGATTTCACGTTACCAGCTTCCAACTTATTACAGCTCCTGGTCCAGTTTCACGGCGAATTTGAAGATGAGAAACAAAACTGAAAAGTTGAACGTCTATTTTCATCTATATCTGCGAGATGTAACTGTTGAACTTGCATGACAGGAGAGGCGAGAAC
Organism: Mycena rebaudengoi; assembly: GCA_029282285.1. Classification (NCBI taxonomy): domain Eukaryota; kingdom Fungi; phylum Basidiomycota; class Agaricomycetes; order Agaricales; family Mycenaceae; genus Mycena; species Mycena rebaudengoi. The sequence goes on along the minus strand of JARJCX010000190.1, from coordinate 89,143 downwards.
AAAGGGGGAAAACCTAAACTAAAATCCAATCCCACGCAATACATAGCTGCAATTAGTGAGTTGATTTATTGAAAGCTGTTGAAACTCGACCGTGTTGCAGATGTTCCGCAGATTCAACAGTTTTTGAGCCTATAATGACACCACAGTGAGGCCATGTCATCCACGAATTTATTCTCGGCACATTCTACTATATAATATAACGTTTCCAAACAAACATTAAATCAATTTCACACAAGCCTATTACAACGAACGCTGGCTGGTATATGCGATCAATGTTCCACCTGGATAATGAAGATCCAGGCACTGTCCGATGATGAAAAGCAAGGTGAGATGCAAGAGTTGAACGTTGAAGGCGTCTGAATCGTTGTCTTCTCGTATTCGCATCACCAATGGCACCGACGTCGAACACTAGTTGAATCAATGGTAGATCCGGCCTTTCTTTTACACCACAATAATCCCTTTCCCAAATTTGTCAAAAGAAAAATGTCTCAGAGAGTATTTTTGTTGTTGTATTAGAATTTTTCCCCGTCCTGAACTGTTTCGAACAAATAATACGCCAGAAAGTAATTTTAAAGACACAGAGATAAGAACGAGAGAAAAAATTCAGAACATTTTGACGGGTCATCTATACGGCAGGAGGCGATGCAAAAAATGTGTGGCCGCAACGCTAGTTTTTCTGTGGTGTAGCACGGCACCGAACTTGCGAGTTACGCGTCTAGGCGGCACAGCCAACCGATCAGATTTTGTTTCTGTGCAGTTGGTCTTGGACTAATTTGCCGTGCAAATCAACACCTACCGCGGTGTGGAAGGGGATACAGAGGTCCGTTGAAGAAGATGGGGTAGGTAGGTAGGTAGGTAGGTAGGTAGGTAGGTAGGTAGCATTATACGGCACGGTCCCGCTTAGGAACGCCGGGCCATGAGGTATCCCGGTTAGGGACGTTCCGGCTTTGGCCTCGGGCCAAAAAGCAGCGGCTTTTTGGCTTTGGTACCAGGGCCAAAGCCATGCCAAAATTTTGGCTTCGAGTCGGCTTTTGCCCGGCTTGTGATTTCGTCAGGCCAAGCCAAAAATTGGCATTATTGCCTGCCAAAATGCAGCGGCTTTTGGCTTTCAGGCCGAAGCCGGTGCTTGGCTTGGCTTTGGCTTTGGCCTGGTGGCTTTCAGGCCAAGCCAAAGCCGGAACATCACTAATCCCGGTGTACTCACCTTCGTCCCTGACTTCAATAATGGCTGTATGACATATTTCTTGCGGCACGGTGGAACAACGGTGGAACCACGATGGGATAATACTGATGGGGGGCGTGGACCTGCGGCGATCCGAGTACATTTAGGGATAATATCAAGACAATATGATCGCGACGACGGCGGAGAAGTTTTTATGTAACAAAACTATTAATAACTCCATGCTGAACATCCGATGACACCGTGACGAGAGTGCCTTAATAAAAGAGCCTCCAGGGAAAACCTCATGAGCTCCACACCCGAAATGGAACCTTCCGCAACTCTCAAAACCACTATTCAATATACAGTTCTCGCCGCTACGACCGTACAGCAAATTGCAGTCTCCGCTGGAGTTCCATTCTTAGCCTCGACTGCTGCCTTGACCTTATCAATTCTGGAATATGTCCAGGTAAGTCTGTCTCCTTATTTCGCAGCACATGGGTTGACGGGGAGGTAGGCCACTCGGTCACACAAAGAAGAATTTCTTCAAATAACTGAATACATTCATGCAATCCTCTGCACTATCGTCAAGCTATATTCCACATCTGAAATTAATGGTGTGCTTCCTACGGCACTGCTTTACGACATTGCAAAATTTACCGAGTCACTACTTCCCCGTGGTGTCTAACCACTAACGCTGACGCTTGTTCCTATGTTAGGACTCTGCAGAAGACTTATACATTTTTAAAAGGGCGACAGGGACTGGGGAAACTTAAGCAGCTGTTCAAGCAGCATGACAATGCTTTCATATTGAAGACATGCAAAGACGAGCTCCAGTCCGCCGTCGAGACGTTTAAGGTGCATAGAACTATGATTATTTTTTCTCCGTGCTCAAATTAGTATAGATTCGTGCTGCTGGTTCAACACTTTCTCAGATGGCGCAAGTCCAGAAGGATTCAAGGGAGCAGCATGCGGAACTACTTGCGCTTCTCGCTGCTTACCCAGATCTAACAGATTCTGACAGCACATCTGTCAGTAGGATTGTTAATTTTCAATGTTCTCAGCTCATGTTTACAGGTGAATGGGACATTATCAAGCTTAGGGCGCAGGTTAGTTCAAATGGTCTCTTCACCGAACTTCCGTGATACTGCTATATAGCTCGGAATCTCTTTTGATTCTTCCCCCGCCTCCTCAAATCTTCCACGGCCGTGAGTCAGAGCTGGCCGGTGTGGTGGACAAATTAATTGGGGAAACTGCCCGAATTGCAATTCTGGGCACTGGTGGCATGGGCAAGACCACTCTTGCCATTGCAGCCCTCCAAAATCCTGATGTGGCAGCCAAATTCTCTCACCGATACTTTATTCCATGCCAATCGACCCCTTCTTGCTCTGAACTGGTATCCACTATTGGGAACTACATTTTCGGCTTGGAGAAAGGTCGAAATCTATGCAAAATGGTTGTCAACCACTTCATGGATGCTCCTCCATCTCTTCTGGTCCTAGACAACCTCGAAACTCCTTGGGAATCTTCTCGGTCTGAAGTGGAGGAATTTCTATCACTCATCACAGATATTCCCCATTTAGCGCTCATGGTGAGCTTTGTATTCCATCCACTGAAGTGTGATTTAAATTTTTCCTTAGATAACAATGAGAGGTGTTCAGAGACCAGCAAAAGTCAAATGGACTCGGCCATTCCTACCTCCTCTGAATCCAATTTCTGAAACGGCCGCTCTTCAGATATTCTTTGATATTGCTGATGATGGTCATCAAGAGGATAGTGTCAAAGATCTTCTCAGCCTCACCGGGAATTTACCACTAGCAGTCAGTCTCATTGCCAGTGTGGCTTCCCTTGAAGGCTGCGATAAAACTCTCGCTCAGTGGAAATCTGAAAACACCCACATCCTTTCAGATGGATATGATCAGAGATCCAGCTTGGATATATCCATCATGTTGTCATTCACCAGTTCACGCATGACACCAGGAGCACAAGAGCTCTTGGGAATCCTGTCAATGCTTCCAGATGGACTCACAGATGCTGATTTGGTGGAAGTGAAACTCCCAATTTCCAACATCATGTCCAGTAGGACCACTCTCCTCCAGACAGCACTTGTTTTTGTTGACAAGGATAAACGGTTGAAGGTTCTGGTGCCTATACGGGAACATATCCTCCGAATTCACCCACCGAGCCATGCTCTGAAGTTACAACTGCGCTTGCACCTTCACGCAATTCTTGATCTTTGGAACAGCTTTCATGTGCTGAACTTGGCCCAGATAGTGTCTCAAATATCCCAAAACCTGGGCAATTTTAACAGTGTCCTCCTGGATGGCTTGACCGCATCGGGTCCTGATTTTGTTCAGAGTGTGCATAGTGTTCTGCTCCTCAACAGTTTCTATCAGAGGACACAGGAAACATATTGCCCTCTCCTACTCGCAGTGTCTGCCCAAATTATGCAATGGAAAGATGAGCCAATCTTTGGGGAATACCTCATCCGGTGGTTTCAAACTGCTGATCATTTACCTCTGGTGGATGCCGAGAAACAAATTATACTGGGAAATCAATACTTTCAATCACAGTCGCTATTGCAACAAGGTAAGACACTGGCCATGTGCCGATATTTTACTCATCTTTCTTGTTAGCCCGATGGCACTCCGCCCTTGGAGTCTATTATTATGGACAAAAAAAAGTAACCAGTGCTCTCGAAAACTATAACAGGGCACTGTCCCTGTCTGACACCACTGGTAGCTTGCACCTCGTTGGTCAAGAATCCCTATGCAACATAGCCAACATCATGCTCAACACAGGAAACACCGTGACCGCACAAGAGCTTTCCACAAGGGCACTAGAATATGCTGTGCACTCCGGGAATATATATGCACAAGCACGATCACTCTATGTGCAAAGCAAATGCCAGACAATTTTTTCCCACTATCAGCAAGCTCGAATCCTGCTCAAAAATGGTCGAGAGCTTTTGAAATCTTGTGGTCTACAAGGATGTTCTCTAGATATGACCATGGCAAACCACGAGGCTGAAATACTTCTGCTGAAGACACAGTACATTGAATCGCGCCAAATCCAAGTTGTGATTGCATCCACCCTCCAACCAACATCATATTATGCAATTTTGACAAATCTGAATATTGCCTTAATTGATACAGCTATTGGGCTGGACTCGAGACTTGTCCGCGAGAATCTGGACACCTGTAGGCTCCACTGCAAGACATTACACGGGCTATATCAAAAACACATCAACCTGGTTTCCGATACTCATGATGCCGAGCTCTCCCTTCGAGATGGTGATCACACTACTGCAAGCGCAGTATTCACGAAGGTTTTTGCATCGTGCTATGATCTCAATATCATGGAGCAGGCACTTTGCTGTCTCGAAAAGCTGGCAGATTTATCCACTTGCATGAACTCGGTTGAAAGCACTCTTGGATGGGCCGGGGTTTTTTTGGGTATGGCATTGAAAGCAAAGGACAAGCTTGCCATGACAAAAGCCCTTTTCTGTTTTGGCCAGATCTTTTTTGCCCAAGGGAATTGGGACACAGCCCTCAATTTGTTCAATGTGGCCCTGGATGGATTCGCATTCATGGATATCCACCGCTCACGGGGTGAATGCATGGTTCATGTAGCAAATATCTTGGAGCAGCGCGGAGAACTGATTAAATCCCTCGGGCTGTGGAAGCAGGCTAGACCTCTTTTCAAGCGGTCTTCACAAGCTAGAGACGTCATTAAAATCGATGAGAAGATTTCAACCATTGACCCACTGGTCCTGGCCGAGTTCGAAAGCCGGCTGCAGTTGGGGGAGGTGAATATCTCCCTGGAAGAAGAACATAGTAGGGACTCTGAAATGAAAGTGTTGGTCAGTGACCTCCCAGTATATCGGGAAATAATCAGTGGTAGGACTCATCTGTAGAGAACACCTTTTCCCCCAAATTCTTCTATCATGTGTCACTATTCTGTGTAATTATTTGATAAGACAGGGCTGATAAACTGACGACTGTACAATTCCTATCATTTTGTTACGTGATCGATAAAGTTGAAGGTCGGAGTAATAAAATGAACATGAAAATATGGGCCTGGAAGGCCAATAAAATAAAGGAGGCCTCGGCCTCGGACCTTAGGCATGTATGTGAGCCCAGAATCGGATGGGGCTTCTGCAGTAGCCCCTCTGCACCGACATATTTTCAAGCTTGAATAATGAGTTCATATGTTGCTTGAACGAAATAAAATACCGTCAACTCAGGTTGAGTGTGGGCAGAGCCCTATATTTTTTGTTTCGGGCAGGTGAATGCTACAAGTCTTATAATTGGTTTGTGTACTCGAATAATATGTACTTCCCGTCGAAGTACATAGATGTTTTACACACTGAGAGGATTACCGGCCGCCGGCCGGGTCGCAAATTCAAGCTCCGCCCTCGGCCAACTTCGGCATCCTCGGTTGATCATCGGCGGTGATCGTTCCTTCGGTTATCATCTCAACCGCCCGCCATCTCCAATCCAACCATCGATCTCCTACTACCTAGTCCAAATGTCGGCGACGGAGTCCCCAGTCCCCCTCTCGCACCGCTTCCTCCGCTACCGCCTCCATCCCTCCCCCACTCCCGGGTCCGTGGACACTGAGCCCAATCGCGGGCCCGTCGACACGCAACCCAAGCTTGGGCTCGTGTCCGCGGATGAGTGCACCGTCGCCGAGCTCAAGGACTACACCTCGCTGTTCGCGCTCATCGAGGCGCACCCCGACCTGGCGGCGGACCACCAGTTCGCGCTGACGGGGACGGTAAGCAGGATAGAGGATGTGGAGGTGCTGGCGCCGTTGCCCGGGCGGGACGTTCTGTGCGTGGGCGTTTATAGCCTATTTGCTCACTTGATGAATGCGCCATTGCCAGATGCGTAGGCAAGAATTGTGCGTGCTCATTTCTCGAATGACCTATGTCATTAATATATATCGCAACTGTACACAAAGACACAGCGCACGCGGTCGAGTTCCACGAAAGCGGCTTCGACAGCTCCTCCACCGTCGCGCAGCCCGACTTCCCCGTGCTGTTTACCAAGCGCGCGTCATCCATTGTTCCGTCCGGCGCCGCGATCTACACACACCCCGAGGTGAGGCGCGCCTTCAATCCGATTTCAGCGGCTCTCCTAAGGAGACGCTTCGAGCGCTCCTAGGGAGACGCTTCGAGCGCTCCTAGGGAGACGCTTCACGGGCTCCGCCCCTGGACAGACGCTGCAACAGCGTCCCGGCCTACACCACCGCTCGCTTTTCCTAGACACTCAGAAACTCGTATTTACCACGTTTATCGCAGGTGACGCAGAGTGTGGACTACGAGGGCGAGCTGGGGGTTATTATCGGGAAGTACGGGCGGGGCGTGAAGCGGGAAGAGGCGTGGGGGTGGGTTTGGTGAGTTTATTTATTTCACTCGCGGTTTGTTTCGTTTGATTGTTTTGTGTAATCTTTCGTTTGACATTTTTTTTGTGGGGCGTGTTCTTTCCATACATTTCCTTTGGGGTCGGGCCTTTTGGTCCATTTCCCCCCCCCGTTCCGTGGCTTTGCGTTCGCGTTTCTTTCTACACAGTGCGGTGTGTGACTTTTTTGTTTATCTTTTACAGGGGCGCGGTGATCATCAACGACGTGACCGCGCGCGAGCGGCAGCGCGACCACAAGCAGTTCTACATCGGTAAGAGCCTCGACACGTTCTGTCCCATGGTGTGTTTTTTTGTTTCTTTCGTTCGAAGTCATTCCTGTTTTTTCTTTCATATCCAAACCATCTATCCATCCCTTCTTCCCTCATATGTACCATTTATCACTACTATGCACACTATTATTCGCGGTTCATATTATCCCCATCTCGATTCCCCGTCCCCGTCCCCCACCCCATATTCCTCCTCCATTCATTCATCTATTCACTATCAAAACGACTGCATTCACTATCAAAATATCTTAACTGCAACTCAACCCACCCCCCAGGGCCCCTACGTGGTTCCTACCTCTTCCCTCTCCTTCGCGCGTCTGCACCTCACGACGCGTGTCAACGGCGCCGTGCGCCAGTCCCAGAACACGACAGAGCTCATCTTCGACGTTCCGACGCTCGTGCAAACGGCGAGTATGGGGATTTCGGTGAGTGCCGTTTTCTTTCGGCGATTTCGTTTGAACTGCGTGATGTCATTATTAAACCCATTCTAACGATTCTGTCCTTTTGTTTTCTGATTTGATTTGTTGTGTTATTCTTTATTCTTTTTCTTTCCGTCCCTTCCGTCCCTTCCGCCTAGATTCCCCTTGTTATAATTATCTTGTACGATCAGCCCCCCAGCCCACCCTGTTTTCTTGGGCATCCGTCCCGCCCTCCTCTCCTCACCGCTTCCACAATATATTATCCTGTCGCTAACCAACACCCCCACACAGATCCAACCCGGCGACATCATCGCGACAGGCACGCCCGTCGGCGTGGGCATGGGCTTCGCGCCGCCCGTGTGGCTGAAGGAGGGGGATTTGGTTGAGGTGCGTCGCGGGTTTATTTTATGTACATTTTTTTTGGCCGTTGTTTTTTTCTGGCGGCTGTCACGGCGTGCAAGGGGGTATGTGCGTTCGACGGTGCTTCGATACGCCTGCGGTCGACTGCATAGATATGGTCGCTTCGGTGCGCCTGCGCACTGTTTATATTTTTTTGTGGCCGCCTGCGCGCTATCCATGCTTTCCTTTTGACCGCATGCTGACCACGCACGCACACACACACACAGGTGAGCATCCCCCCGCTCGGGACGCTGCGCAGCCCCGTCAGCGCGACGCGCGCGCCGGAGGTGGTGCGGGGGTTGGATTAGGAGGGTTATTGCATTGAGAAGGTGGGTTGGATATATTGGAGGGGATTGGAGGGGATTGGAGGGGATTGGACGTGTGTTAGGAATGGATGATTGCATTGAGAGGGATAATGGTATCAGCATGCTGTTCACGCAGGAGGGCGGGAATAGATAGATCTAGCTCGCCATGGGGGGCGATAGATATATGTACATAACACAACTGTCAGCCTGGTCTTGGGTTGGTTTGGTTCAGATCTTATTCGTTTCAACCTATAGCTGGATGCGGTCCACCATGGCGCATCCTTGGCTGGACGTAAGCCTATATATGCCTACAGGTAAAATCTCGCAGACTAAATCTCGCAGACTAAGAGGCCGGGAAGACGAATGCGGGATGTGTCACATTCAAATGATTCAAGCTTATGTATTTCGACTTCGCATAATCAAATTTACCACCGATGAAAACCGGACCGCACACGGAAAAAAACTGTGAGGGCGAGCTTCCGAGAAAGAAAGAAGCAAGACATACATATCGATATCTGTACAGTGGTAATTATAAGGATTTCTCACATGGCCACTTGAATAAACCCTAATTAATGGCCCAAAGAATTCTCTTCACCATAGTTCTGCTCACGCGCATCTACGCGTTGTGTACAATTGTTGTGGGTTGTAAGCGCCTATCGACGTGTTATGGCTGCCCATTGACATGACTGACAACAACTCCGCTCAACAGCAGCATTTAATTTTGGACCAGTCTCGCGGCTGATGGATAGATACTTGCGCCGCCACGGTCTATCGAGATGCGTGTCTTTGGCGTGTCCCGTTCTATTTCTTGGCATTTCTCGCGAGCCGCAAGTTGCAACAGTGCCAACGTCGACAGAGCTGTCGACAGCAAATGCGTTTTTCCACTAAAGGCTGCAAAGCTGTAGAGTTATATAGTTTATTTCGAGGTGTAGTCCTACCCAAGCGCCTTACTTCCACTGATTTTCACAAGATCAGCTTCTAAAGTCGAGGATGGCGGCGGCTCAGGCAATTCTTAAAATAAAGGCTGGGAAAACTGAACAGCTTTTGAACCCACCAAATCTGCCGAACGGCTTTTACACCCCTTCCACTACCCCTCATTCTGAAAAGCTTCCCAGAAAACCATATGTCTGACAGTCGCCTCTACAGTCGTCTCTTATTCCCCAAGGGCCACGGATACCCCTTGTTTCACCCACAACCTTTCGACGACCTACCCGAGGAAGCCCGGAGAATTGGGACAGAGATTGGGGATGTTGGGGTCGTGACCTTCGATGGATCCTTCGATGTTATCTTCAATATCTGTCGCGCAGCTAATGACCCAATCAACCGATTTGGAGTTCCTGAGGGTTTCGAGCGGGTCCGTCTGGCCTCAGGCAATGTGGCACCCCGGGCATCATACCACCGCCCTGGATCGGATGTATCCAATACAAAAATCAGCAAGCGGAGACTGGATGTAGACGCTAGTGTGCCAGACGGCAACGTGCAAGTGTCGATTTTCTGCGTCTCCTACTCATCTGATCATATATCCCTTTGATCAGGTTTCTTCCACTTGGCGCGGGAGCAGTGGTAGAGATATCAACCTCGTCTAAAGAGACGGCCGTTCTTCTCCTGCCCAACGGTGCTTCCCGCTCTGACCTGCGGCGTTTAAAAGAATTTCGGGACTATGCTCTCAGGCATGCTCAGCGTTGGTATGCATTCGTAAATGGAGAACTGGGGCGTATGGTCGAGAGCAATGCGTTGTACCTTGTGACCGGGGTTGACAAATGCTCCTCTTGGAGTGTGGCTGCTGTGGAGAACCAGTCTGAAGACTGTCGAGTTTCCCTAAAGCTCAGAGCCTCTCAGCTGGGATCTGCGGGAACAACGTGTGCATGGGAGTGGGAAACTGCCAGTTCATTCGCAGACTCCGGCCCCAGACGACTTCCAGGAGAAGAACTATGGAAAGACAATCAGACTGTCTTCTTGCGCGGTTTCAAAGTCGCTATACGCGCTGCTCCTTTGCAAAGGCTTACCAAGGCACTGTCAATCGTGGATTCCAAACCATCCGAAATCCTTTCCAAAAGCGGGTTCATACCGTACTCCCGCCCCTCAGGCAGTGTCAACTCATTTTCTCGTTCCCCATCAGAACCCAGTGATCTCTCGAATTCTGATGATTCCGAATACGTCGAATATTTTCCTAATGGTCTCGCTGTGCGTTGTATGAATTCACACTATTGACCTAGCCAGTCTGATCCTTCGCTCAGGACTTTCATCCTGCCCATGTCATCAACACTTATCTTCTTGACTCCGTATGTTACATACATATCCACTCGGCCTCTCCACTGCTGAATTCTGTGCCAGTGTCCTGATGCAATGGTTGCCATAACCCACGACGATGAATGGGCCTGCGTGCTGAATGAAGTGAGTTCAACTTAATATCCGAGCAAAACACCAACCCCTCTCTTCCAGGACGATGATGAAGTGCCCGAAGACACAGAACTCATCATACGTGTCTTGAAAAAATATGAGATGATAAGTTTTGCACAAGGTGCATGCCATGATTTGCCTTCCCAGTTGCTATTGACACATATGTAAGGTGGCATCTGGCTCAGGGCCTGTCAACTTGATCATGATATGGAATCACAACAGCCACTGCGACAGGACCTATTGAGCTATTGCGCTGAGAGCCAGCTTCTCCCAGAGTCATCCAACCGGCCCTCTGCTGTCTCCCATGGGCAGAACACCGAGTCATTCAGCGCATCTGAAGATAAAGACCATAGGATCTCAGAAGAAAGCAAGGTGCAGGCAGACACGTCGGTAGTTGAAGCTCCGCCAGTCTACGAAACTCTGCCACATTTCGATGGGCCGGTGCCACCATTGACATGGCCACAAGGTTTGCACGATTTGGGACCACAACAGCCACTGCGACAAAATCTACTGAACAATCCAATGCAGCCATCCAAAAAGTTTAAGAACCTCATTGCATATACCACTCTTTTAGCCGCCACTGCACAAGAAATTGCAAACACCGCTAAGGTTCCTTTTCTGGGATCTGCCGCGGTATTGACTTTATCAATTGTGAAATGTGTTGAGGTTAGCCCCCAGAGCCTATACATGATGGCTGAAAAAATAACTTTTTTTTTTGGAACAGAGAGTTCATTTGAACAAGGATGAGTGTTTTGAAATGGTTGCACAAGTACATGAAATCCTCTGCATCATTTTGAAACTATATTCTGGGTCAGAAATTCAAGGGGTCCTTCCGACGGCATTGTTGTATGACATAGCAAAATTCACCGAGTAAGCCGAATTTTGCATATCTTCTTGCAGCGCCTGTGCTGAGACACTACAAATAGAACACTCCAAAAATTACTCACATTTCTGCAAGGGCAAAAGAAGATGGGGAAGCTCAAGAAGTTGTTCAGGCAACAAGCCAATGCCGCACAATTTAAGGAATGCAGGAACGACCTCAATAATGTGATACTGAAGGCAAATGAGTCCACACTTGTTGTTGTGTATCATTAATTTATATTTTAGGTTCGAGCCACCGGTTCAGCATTGTCCCCTGTCTTGCAAATGAACAAGGATGCAAAGCAACATCATGAAGAAGTTGTTGCCCTCTTGAACCTTGAATTCACCAGTCCTGATAGTTCATATGTTAGTCTGCTTTTGTATCTTCTCTGTTCTTTCTGCTGAGGTTTCTCAGATTTCTGTTTCTGGGACTATATCAAGTTTGGGAAATAGGTGGGTTGAACTCTGTCCTACTATAATTCTTTGTGTAATGGTCAATACAGCTCTGAATCCTTCTCACTGCTCCCACCTTCCCCTAAAATCTTCCATGGCCGTGAATCCGAGCTTCAAGAGGTTGTAAACATTCTTATTCAGGACTCTCCCCGCATTTCCATCCTGGGTCCTGGGGGCATGGGAAAGACTAGTCTTGCTACAGCGGCTCTCCATGACAAAGCAGTTCAGGACAAATATTCACACAGATACTTTGTTCCATGCCATTCAAGTCCCACATGTCTTGAGCTGGTTTCAACTATCTCAGATCATGTCGGAATTGAGAAAGGATCCAATCTGATGAAAAAAGTTGCCCTATACTTTATTCATGCTCCACCATCTCTTCTAGTCCTCGATAATCTGGAGACATCTTGGGAATCGGTCTCATCCAGAAAAGGAGTTGAAGAAATCCTCTCTCTCCTGGCAGATGTTCCCCAGTTGGGACTGATGGTGTGTGACATTTCTATCAAGGAATTTCATAGCTCAACTAGCTCATAGATCACCATGCGTGGTACTGAACATCCAGCAAAAGTCAGATGGACTCACCCAATTTTGGCACCTCTCAATCCACTTTCCAGTTCTGCTGCCCACCAGACATTCATAGAGATTGCAGGAAATGGTCATGACAAGGAGAGCATCAAGCAGCTCCTTGAACCCACAGGGAATATGCCCCTAGCAGTCAGCCTCATGGCAAGTGTTGCTGATTCTGAAGGTTGTGCCCAGGCATTCTCTCGATGGAAAATTGAAAGTACTCGCATGCTCTCGGATGGATATGACCAGCGCTCCAGCTTGGACATCTCAATCATGTTGTCCTTCACAAGTTCGCGGATGACACCAGGAGCTCAGAACCTGCTCAGTGTTCTTGCAATCCTTCCAGATGGTCTCACAGATGTTGATCTGGTGAAATCCAAGCTCTCAATTCCCAATATCCTTGCCTCCAAGGGTATTCTTCTCAAGACATCCTTGGCATTTGTTGATGAGGATCATCGGCTCAAAGCTCTTGTTCCTATCCGAGAGCATATCCTACATACTCACCCTCCAACCGCTGACATGAAGAGGCAGCTACGTCAACACTTTCATAAAATTCTGGATCTTTGGAACCAATTCCGAGATCTGAATCCAGGAAATATAACACCACAAATTTCCCAGAACTTGGGCAGTCTTAACAGTGTTCTTGGGGATGGTTTGAGCACTCAGTGTCCCGATGCTATCCAGAATTTCCAGGACATCCTGTTTCTGAATGATTTTTACAAAAGGATACACGGGACATGTTCCCATCTGCTGCTCAATTTATCTGCACATATCCCACATTTGCACAGCCTTGCAATCTTTGGGGACTACTTGGTTGAACTTTTTGGAAGTTCTTTATTAGTTCCAGTGCCAGTTGCAGAGGCCCAGATCACAGTGGGGAATGAATATTTCAGTGACAAGAGTCCATTACAACAAGGTGAGCCACACACACCTTATATATGGTGTTTTTAAAACTCATTTTTGTCAGCTCGGTGGAATGAAGCTCTTGGGCATCATTTTCTCTGTGCAAAGTCAAATGTAGCTGTTGCTCTTGAATGCTATCAAAGGGCACTCTCTTTGTCTGACATGACTGGATCCCCCACCACACCTGGCACACGTGCCTTGTGTAGTATTTCTGAGGTCATGACCAGGACAGGGAATGATATTCTGGGTGCATTGCAATATGCAAAAAAGGCACAAAAATATGCTGAGCATCTCGGTGATATCTACTCACTAGGCCAATGTCTCTGCCAACAAGCCAAATGCCTAGGAATACTAGGAAACTATCGGCAAGCTCAAAATATTCTTGAAAATGGCAGAAACCATCTGGATGCTTGTGGCCTACAAGAATGCCCACTATATGTTGAGATGATGAATCATGTGGCTGAGATACATCTTATGAAAGCAGAGTACCAGGAGTCTCGCGGTTGCCAGATGTCCATCACATCCCGTGTCCCGCCAACATCATATCCTGCAGTCATGGCCAACATGAACATTGCTTTCATTGATATCCTGACTGGTGTAGACTCTAAAATAATTCTTCACCATATGGAAACAATTTGCTACCCTCACATCCAGAAACTACACCGACGACACCAGACATTCCTAAATCTTCTCTCCAACCAGATATTTGCAAGTCTCTCTCTTTGCGATGGGCACTACACCACTGCCAATCTGCTATTTGCACAAACTTTTTTGTCTTCTCAAGATACAGAAATGCAGGTGGCAGTGGAATGCCTTACAAGACTGGCAGATCTTTCCACTGAAATGAGCAATGTCAAAACAACCATGGAATGGGCAGGGGTCTTTCTTGCAGTGGCAATGAAGTCCAGGAATAAGCTCACGATAATGAAGGCCCTTTATTGTCTTGGACAGATTTTTGTTGCTCAAAAAGACGATGAAACAGCTCTCAGCCTCTTCACTGTTGCTCTGGAGGGATTGGCATTTCTGGATGTGCATTATTGGAGGGCATGCTGCATGGATCAGATTGCAGATATCCGGGAACGCAGAGGAGAGATCTTGGAGTCGGTTGAGCTATGGAAGGCAGCAAGGCCGCTGTTCCAAAGGTCCTCACAAGCCAAGGATGTTGTGCGAATTGACAGGAAGCTTGCTGATGTAGACTGGGATATTTTGGAGGAGTATGAAGAGATACTCCAGCAGCTTGCAAAATTGAGGATACCTGTTGAGGAGCTAGAGGAGGCACACATTGCGGAAAGTAAAGAACCTCGGAGTATTCTTAGGGCATAGGCGGCCCATGCTGAAATAGCCTTTTGATATTAAAAAATATTTCCAATTCTTTTCCCTTTCCAGCTTGAATTTTTGGATACTGATACCCACTTGTTGCGATGTGCTCTGCACACTTCAAATCCATATAGTATTATCCAGAATGTACATAGTCCTCCTGATATATATACATTTTCCCATCCTATCTACACATGTACATAACCAGCCTGTACACAAATACCAAAAATATGTGGCAAGAACTTCAGTGTCCCTCTAATGAACTTGATTAAAAATAAACAGATAGGGCCATTCCACATTAAACTGATGATAACAATTAAGGCAGAGGTCATTTAGGCCTAAATTAGCCAGTTTGCGCTGCAGCCATTTGAGCCATCCAGTGGCTTTTTTGCGTTGCGCAAACTGGTGGCTAATCGCTGATTGATGGCTGATAAAATGAAGTCAATGGAAGTCTTTTCGGGCCAGATTGAGAGGGATTGAATGTTTTTAAACATGGTTACCTCAATGAATGACCCCAACTGCGTGAAAGCCCTAAATCCAAAGAAACAAATATTTTTGGGCCCCCAATAGGCCTGTAGGCAGCTGTGGAGGGTCTTAGCATCCAACCATGGTGTTTATGACTTGTAAGTGTCTGAATTGCACCAACAACAAGCATAAGTACCCAAGCCATCGAAGCCACAAGCCATCATTTTGCGCAATGCAAAACAGCCACCAGATGGCTCAAGTGGCTGCTGCGCAAACTCTCTATTAAACCTACTTCAGATGCAAATGGCATATGATAATAGTTGACGCTGCTATACACTGAGGGCTGTATATTTGAAACATATTACATGAGAATTAGCCAGGAATTCATAAAATGCAAGCTCATAGCAGTACACTGTGTACCTGCCTCACAAGTTATGGCTGTTCCAGAAAATAATGAGACTGACAGACTGTCAGGTTTTTTTTGGCCGGTTTCCAATTGGGAACACGGAATGCAGCGGCTGTGAGTTCTATTCAAGCCAACAAGATGTTTAATACAATGGAAATGGGATTGGATAAACATTTGGGCCGGAGCTGGCCGGAGTCCCACACTGGTTTCAACATGTGCGTAACAGCATTTCCACCTGGACAAAATCAACTGGCAGTGATTTGCTAATAACCAGCAACCCAAGCAGATGAGCTTGAAATGCTTCTACCTATCTTTTGGTGTCTGTGAGGTCAAAGCCAATCATTTTGCCTGAAATTGCAACCTTTTGAAAGAAACTGCGACCGTCATCCAGCAGCAGTGATTGTCTGAACGAAAAAATTCAGCCTATTTCGCAGTATCAATGAACTACAACCTATTCCGGTCAAATAGAATATTATTTGGACCTAGGCAAGGCGGAGGCAGATTGCTTTGGACAAATTTACGACCAAGTTGCGACGGCCATTGATCCGAAAGTTGCTGACATCATTGCGACTTCTAACGCAAGGTCACAAAAGTTGTGACCTTGTTACAGCATCTTGGTTTTTCACTATCAAAGCCATGGTATGGCCTATTTCCACCCGGTGTGCCTGACCAGTGGCCGGCGCGTGCTGCGCAGTCTTTGACCTTGCTTGGAAGTGCTTTGATAGTAAACAAAAAATTCCTTTCGTCTGTAGAAATTTGACTTTTACACAACACGGAGTTGTTATCTGAGTATAACTTAAAGAGACTAGTTGAGTTCAGAGTCGGTGACAAATATATATGCGTACACTTTGCGCGTAGAGGAAAGATTCGGTCACGCACTCACCTGCAACATCCAAAAGCATACTTGGCGAACGGTTCGTGCGGGAGTGTTAAAGATATCATCATAGACGCTCGCGAGCCCGATGCAGAACGCGAGGACCCTGCCACCAGCGCCGGGCTGTTGAAATATCCTCCCGCGCTGGTGCTTTTTCGTCCGGATAGCGAGGAAGAGGAGTTACCAGTTTTCGAAGAGTTACCGGACGGCCTTCTACCTATCGTGCCGTCGTCGACACGATGGGGCGGGAAAAAAACATAACATCAAGCGACGGCAGCTGGCATTAACGGGTGGGTACGTGTTTACAGATTATAAGGTGCAAGGACAAGCCATGGGCTATATTCTTATCGATCTGGCGCCTCCTCCTCGAGGCATTTTGACGCCACTTAATGCCTACGTGGCTTTATCCCGGAGCTGCGCGAGAAAGCAGGTTCAATTCCTTGGAGGTTTAAACCCCCTGCTGTTTCCGACGCATCCTTCGGCCGACCTTGCGCGCGAGGACGAGAGGTTGGCGCAGTTGGAACACGAGACGATGGCGAGAATAGCGAGTCGGATATCATAGGTTTTGAGCGAAGTACAACACCGCTGCGTGACGTGGACGAAGTAATCTAATCGCGTTTGTTGTGATGTATTTGTTTTTAGCACATTGAATTCCATGGGCACACCTCGAATAGTACCGGCGCGGGGACGGGCCGCTTATCTAATCTGGTCTATTGTGTTTTGTTTGTGTTCAGCACACTGAATACCCTAGTGCACGCCTCGAATAGTATGATGGTCTGTTTGATGGCCTGTTGCTTAGATAATTTCCGAGGAGGGGGACCTTGACAAGCAAGGTTATCCTACTATTCAGGATGGTGTCTGTGGTGGTCCTGAGTGTCTTGGGAGGGACAGCACATAATTGTATACCAGCCAGCGCCTCCAAGGTAAGCATGGTGCACAAGTGGATGTATATCACATCACGCATTCCCTCGCAGCTACTCGTCATTGAGCGCGTGCTCTTCGCCTGGTGCACTTCCTCCATTCCAAACAGGGTCAGGCCAGGTGCCTAGATCCAAGCACCCACAGAAATATTTTGCACTGAGAACAATATTTGTGCGGGTGGCTGTATCCAAGCACCAAAAAACAAGCTTGTTCTCAGTACATGCATTCACCCACAGAAAAAATGTGTGGGTGGCTGTATCCAGGCAGCAAAAGCACTTCTGTTTTCAGTGCACAAATCGAACAGCACCATCCCATCAAAACCCGTATACTTTTTTGAAAACGGCTGTATCACAAGCTCCCGCCTTATTTAATTCGTAGGTACAAACGACCTGGTGCAAGCGGGGAATTACGAGTCCTAAACTTGTTTAGGTAATCATTTTTAGTCATTTTCCTAGGCCACTTTTTGGAAAAAAAGTCAGTATTTGATGACTTTGACTTTGCATGGGATGGGAATTTGATTGTGTTGATGCCAAGGATTTCACAGTACCGCGTTTTGACTACGTTTCGCCTTTCTGCTCCAGCCTGCTTTTGAGAATTCTAGAAAATGAACACTATTCCACAAGATAAGTACTGCACTATGCCTGTCTTTCTTGAATGGGTCCATACTCTCTTCATTGAGGCCACAACTTCAACTAATCTTCAGCCAGTAACCAGTTCGTGCGGTGATGACACACGTGCAATGAGGCATGTATTTACTAATTTATGGATTCAAGTATTACTCACCGTTATTCGCCGCTGATTAAGGTGATGCATAAGCCACGCTTTGCTCACTAATCCTCAGGCTGAATCATCAAGTATCTAGCATTACAAGGCACATTCCCGCTGTGGCCCGCTGGGGGGAGTCTATGTGGAAACATGGTTTCCGAGAAACTCCTCCAAATTGGGCAACACCGCCGTCTTTATAATTAAAAGGGGCCTCTTTGTATTCCATCTGCCAGGCCAAAAAAAAATAGAATACCTGTATAAATCTGCTTGGAATGTTTCGGCCTGTGCTGAATATTGAATGCCTATTATGGCGGCATGCGCATGAAAACAATAGTTGATGGGATCAAAACAAGTTCAACCTGCCTCGGCATGTTTACTATGCTCGCCCAATGTATTAAAATATTCTCAGGCCTATTCGGTTGCACAAAGGAGAATCTAATAAGTGTTGCTTCCCATTATAACGAATATCCCTGACATTATATTTGCTTCAGACACAAATTTTCAATTTTGGCATTCAAATTGCATTGATCAGTTCCCTGCTGTCTATTATTAGGGGTGCTCAATTCTTAGGAGGTCATTCCAAGAGTTTTAAATGACCGGAAATGGCTTAGGGTTTTCTCCATCGAGAAACTGCATTTTTAGGCATCGGCATGTTCGGCACACTGGGGGAGGCCCCCAGATCCCGCTTTTCGCTGGTGCTGGCCATTCCGTTGGCACGGGGCCCTTTCCTGCTGGTGCAGGGGCATTTTTCTGTGTTTTAGCACACAGGTTTTTTTTCCTCAATGTTTATTCTGTATTTTTTGAGAGGATTCGGCGGCCGGTGCCGGGCCAGCTGGGGGTTGCCCCCAGACCCCCTACGCTGCGCTAATCCTTGCCTGTGGCACTTCTGCTTGCCGCAAGGGCCCACTGCATGGTGCTGACGCTCTCCCGAGGCCCACTGTGTGGTGCCGAGCTTCGGCAAGGGTTCCATGCGTGATCATGCGTGATCCGATTCCCAATAGTCCGATTAGGTAAGTGATCTGGACCGTTTCCCATCATGATGGGGACTGTTTTGTGACTGGTGGGATGGCCGGCAAGCAGCGAGGCACAAACCAAAAATTTTAACAGTGCCCAGCACGCTCGGTCCGCGCTTTGCGCGAGCCCTCGCTGCCATTTTACGCACAGGAAACGATCGATCGAAGGTTGCCGGATTACATAAGCCGTTTGGGCGGACAAAGTTGACCACGGTATGACTGGTGGGATGGCCACAAGCGGCGAGTCACAAACCAAAATTATTTTCAACAATATGCGCAGCTTGCTCGGGCCGCACTTCGCGTGGGCCCTCGCTCGCTGACATTTTAATTTTAATTTATGAAAGCAGAATGGGGGAGACCGGAACCGGTTACCGAGCGTAGCCGAAGGAAGTCCACGTGCAGCTTACATAACATCTTTTTTGGACAAAGTTGACCCCGGTAAGACACAAAGCAGATCAAAACAAGTTTTGGTTTGTGAATGACTGGTAGGATGACCGGCAAGCGGCAAGGCACAAACCAAAATGTTAAACTGCGTATGCGCAGCGCGCTCGGTCCACGCTTTGCGCGGGCCCTCGCTCACTGCCATTTTATGCACAGAAAGGATCGATCGGAGGTTGCCAGATTACATGACATCTTTTGGCGACAAAGCTGAGCATGGGAAGACACAAAGCTATCAAAACAAGTTTTGGTTTGTGAATGGGGACTGTTTTGCCATCACCCTCGCTATGGCAGGGTTCCCAATACTTAGCCCATGAGCCCGTCCTGTGGATTTATTTGTTCCCAACAAATAGAATTGAAATTCCGCTATCCAAAAATACATTTTACAACAAGGTGCAGCCATTATCGGTGTATATATCTAGCCCTAAAATTATTGGGAGTACTTTGGTAATGATTCTGGATAGTTCAACATGTAGGAGTAGGCCTGGAGCTATGGACAGCTTTGCCCATATAGTTTCACAGATTCACTCTCAAATAGTCATTCCCCTGTTAGAGCATCTTCATATTTTATAAGTTCTGTTGGAACTCTGCTGAGAGCTACGTAGCTATGGAAACGGCATAAATACCAGGCGGAGTTTTGATTCTATTTGTTTGGAACAAATAACTTGGGTAGTAGGACTGTGGCTGGGCCCAGCAGAACTCATACTTATTAAGAAAATGAGAGTATTGAGCTGTTAAAAAAATATCTGTGAAGGAAGAATGAACACAATTTTGACATTGCTTTGGAGGAGAATGTGCTTAGTTATTTCCCTTCATGTCCTGTTCAAAATAACTTGCCACCATTGTTGTACTGGTTCGTCGCCTCACGTAGTGTCCAAAGCCCCATTACTTTTGGGTGAAAAGTAGCAGCTTCTTGAATGAAATCAAATGTTTCCTTGCTAAGTTTGTGACACAAGTTCATAAATAAAATTCCCTGCCGTCAAGAGAGAATGTTCAATGCAGTCGCCATCCGAATTTCTTACACCATCCCTGAAGTGTTCGCGATTCTTGGTTCAGTTCCAACTAGGTATTTTTCCGCCCCTGTTTCTCAAATGACAGCGGAATAATCATTGCAGTGTCTTGAACTGTAAGCGAGCCAGAAAAGAAATATTGATTTATTATTACTCTAAGCTGAAAGAAAAAGTGCTACAAGCAGAGTACCTGCCATACTTTTCCACAATCAATTCAAACAGAGTTGCACCGAAAGTTTCCGAAACACTTAATCCCAAAAACAAGCAAGGTTACAGTCGGGCTATGCTGACACCTAGTTACATAGGTACTCATAAATCCATGGGACGGGTTCACGGGCTAAGAATTGAGCACCCCTATTTCCTACCAGAACAAACCACCAAAGTTTATAGATGGTCACAAAATAGGCTAAACTCTAATTGAACTCCCAAATTACGTTGAAAAATGCGGTTTTGCGAAAGGACTAGTGATGGAAATCCCATTTGGAGCGAAACTAGGGGTGCCCAATTCTCCATGGGTTTATTTGTTTTGAGCAAATAAACCCACGGGACAAGCCCATGGGCGAAGAATCGAGCGCGCTATTGGGTTTCCCAATGGAATTACTCCATGTCGCAGCTAGGAAGTATCCCGATATCCTTCAATCTCATGTTTACAGCTCTCCACTGTATTTGCTTTGGCCTGGAGCCACAGAATAAATATTCCTGGGCATGGTCAAAGGCTAGCTTTGTTCCGCCCAATCTGAGCTGGTCGACGCGAAGGGCGGGAATCACCTGTCCCCTACAGAGGTCCTTGCCCCCTATATATTCAATCTCATGTTTACAGCTCTGCACCATATTTGCTTTGGCCTGGAGCCACAGAAGAAATATTGCTGGGCATGGCCAAACTGTCCCCTATAGAGGTCAACTTTTTCTGCCTGTGATTTACAGTAATATTGAAAGCTCACTGGAAGTTCAACAAGCCTCAGCGTTCTTTGTGCGTTTCTTTTAAACAAAAGAAATACAGTTTTTTGCTACCGCGTTACTGTTCGATAATACCGAAGCTGCTATGGCTTGACAATATTCTGGCATATTCGAAAGGCTGTACATGTGAAATCGAGCGCCTAGGGTCTAGGCTGTGCTCGTGTTGGTATCCATTAGTTTCATATTCTTCCGTTTATCAAGCCGTATATTGAGGACTCCCTAGATGGACTCGTATTGCCATGCGAAGCTATGGCCTACTGCACAAGTACTATTTTACACAACAATATTGCCACCTTCATCGCGGTTGCCACCAATCGCATTGCCAAGGCCCTTGCGAGGACAAAAATCACACCAGGCTCACCTCTGTAGCCATTGCTTCTCAACGTAGCTGGCCACCTCGAGGCCTACCGCATTTGGGTTGCGCGCCTATTAACGAGCCTCTACGCCATCGCCAGTGTTCGCTTTGCTGGGGCGGTTGCACAGGCACCCAGAGCACTTGTGGAGGTCGATTCATCTGGCGCCGCCCTCCGAGACTCCGCGCACACGCTGTATTCGCTCACCCTGCGAAGTGCTCCGTGCACATTGTATGACCCCCGTAACCCCATCCCACTGCTCTGGCTGGCGGGAACGGTTTCTCCTCCCGGACGTCCCTGCCGCGGTGGACGGTGTGCGCCGCGCCGCTAAATTCCTAAATGACGCGATCGATGCTCCGCGTCACTTCTTTCAGAGCCGAGCTCTCATGGTCGACTTCCGTCATAATTCATTATTATTGGGAAACGACTGTGCTTTTCTGGAAGTTAACGTCCGGACGCTGGTTTAACTCTGCGCCGCCATCCATGTGGTATATTCGCAACACCCATTCATCATTGCTCATGCCGAGTAGACTACTTTTCGGGGCGGGATTTTATCTTTACCTGACGGCAGCGTTTATGTACAGTGTCCGGCGGCACCGTTTCTTTCGTTTGATTGTTTTGTGTATTCTTTCGTTGGTATTTTTCTTCGAGGCGCGTTCATTTTACGACATAAAGTTCGTTCTTCCTTATAGGACGCTTTTGGATGGCCGCGTTCTTCGGTGTGTTCTTCATTAGCTCCCTTTCTTTCTCTGGTCGAGGTCTTTACCAAGCGCGCCTCGTCGATCGCCCCGTCCGGCGCCGCGATCTACACGCACCCCATAGTGAGGCGCGTCTTCAACGGCTCTCCTTGGGAGACGCTGCAAGCGTTCTTAGGGTGCTTCAAACGCTCCTAGACAGACACTTCAGCGCTCCTAGACAGACGTTGCAACAGCGTCCTAGACGACACCACCTCTCGTTTCTCCTAGACATACCTACCACGTTCATCGCGGGTGACGCAGAGCGTGGACTACGAGGGCGAGCTGCTGGAAGCATGCATGGGCGGGGCGTGAAGCGGGAGAACGCGTGGGGGTCATTTGGTGAATATATATATATGTGACTCGCGGTTTTGGTTCATTAGATTGTTTTGTGTATTGTTTCGTTTGCATTTTTTTCGCCAGGGGCGGGTTCTTTCCATACATTTCGTTTTCCCTTTGGGGTCGGGCCTTTGGGTCGGGGTCTTTTTTTTTATCTATTCCGTTCAACATTTTTTTCTGTGCTAACTTTTTTATTTTTATTTTGCAGGGGCGCGCAGTGATCATCAAGCGTTCAACATCGGCAAGACCGGGATACGTTCTGTCTCATGGTGCGTTTGTTTGTTTATTTCTTTTGAGTTCATTCCTGTTCTTTCTTTCGAGTTCATTTTTCTTTCAAATCCAATGTATGTATCTATCCCTTCATGCCAAACCCGTTGCATCGACGACCCGAGCTGCATGAGCCATATTACTAGAGGATCCTGAATGACGCTTCCGTCTGAAGGACACATCTAATGATCCGACGGAGTGAGTATCATCCTGCCTGCTAGCGTTTCGAAGCTCTATTATATTGCTCAGGAAATAAATACAATTATAGTTTTACCGCCGTTGTTGCAGTCGACCGTGCTCTAAGAAGACGCTGGCATGGTAGCAATCCAGCTAAGTACGAAGATCAAATCAGCACTGCCCATGTATTCAATAAATAATGCTCAGTGCGTACCTGGTTATCTGTGAGGACCCTCGTTGCGTACTCCAGTCCATTTGCCTGGATCTGTCTCGCCTCCTCGTCGTTCGCGATCGCCCACTCGATCTTTTTCTCGAGGTCGGAGAGGTCCGGGAGGACGGGTATAAAGTGCACGTACTGGATGGGCCGGTCAGCCTGTGGACGAGGAAAGAAAAAAAGGCACGCACGGGTATTAGCCAGTAGTCGAAGAATTCGCTAAATGTCGAAGACTGGGAGCAGTAAGCATGTGCGTTGAAACTCAAAGGATGTGCGCGCGCCCACCTTGAAGACCAATGAGCCGGAACGAAGTAGGCCGAAGTAACGCCCAGAGAAGGAGTTGCCGTCCTAGTCAAAAAGTCAGCCAAATGCGGTTCGGAGGGACAATTGAAAGGCGGGGAACGCACCAGGTCAAGCACGTACTTGTACTTGTAACTGCGCGGAATCATCAGGGTTACTTAAACAGGACCGGTTGCGAACGAAACGCACACTTCTTCGCGGGGCTGCGACGGAGTGTTGACATTATACTCTGCCTTGATTTCGTCCTCCAAGCAAACCGCGTGCCCGGCGTTGTTGGGGTCAGTATTGCAGTTGTGCAGTCTTGTGATGGCCGCGTCGATGAGATCGGGTCGGCGAAGGCTCATGTCGACGAGGCGGAATCGCGGGAAAGAGTGGTAGTTTTGGGCGTCAATCGCGCCACCCGATGTACCTGGTGATGATCAGCAATAAGTCGAAAATACCGGAGGCAATACGTACTGCCACGCCTGGAAAGCCTTCATCAATGAACGCCCCAGGGATTGAAGCAGAGACGTACCAGTAAATAGTCGACTTCTTGTCTTCCCATCTAACATTATCTTTGAAGCTGTGTTTAGCGGCAAAACCAGACCGATCATAATAGTACTGTAATGGAAAGTAAGCACCTCGACAAAAGCTTGGAGGGAAGAAAGAAATACCGAGGACGGGATGGAGATATCAGCGAAACAAGAAGAAAGCCGCGCAGTGCTCACGATGGGGTACAAGTCGTGCGTGTGTTGGGTACTTGTACTCGAGAGTAGAAACGCGTTGACGTCGTTGGTCAGATTACCGAACCCCCTATCGCTGTTCGGCAAAAGACACTGATGGGGAGACTCTGCCGCGTAGTACTCCTTCGTCGGCCGAGGTCCTTGCTTAAAGGGATTTGTGTCTCCTTTTTTCAGTGCGAACTCGTATGCATCGGGTCGGCGGGTGTTGAATAAGACACGCGGTTCGTCTTGGTAGTTGAAGACTGCGACCATATCTGGTAGCATGGGAGCTATCTGCCAGAGCGACCACGTTAGCCAGCGTCCAGCCGTGAGGGCAAGCAGCGCACTTTTTCCATGATGCGTTCCCAGTCATCACCGAACGGCGTGTAATGGGGTCCGCGAGTCGCGCTGTGATCCTTGACCGTAAATTTAGTCAGACAGAGTGCACTATCATCCGCGATCTCGAACGCTTTGTCCAGCATCTCAGGAAAAAATGTGGGATGGTGCTCTGCGATTTCGTAGAACGGGTCAAAGTCACGATGGACCTAGGAAATCACGGTCAGTAAGAAAACACATGGAAATCACGGCTAGTAACACAGACGAACGACACGCACCTTGTCGTATTCATCAATAAGACACCCCTTCTGCTGCGCAAACTTAAAGAACTTGTCGAAACCGGGCGGTGGCGGCCGGTTGTTTTTCAGGGTATACCGCGCCGTTGCTTGCTTCAATGTCTTGGATTGTCGTGCAAGCAGCACGTCGGTGTGTAAGCGGGCTAAAGTCGCATATTCTGCGGGTATCGTGTCAGCGATAATAGTCTTCGAAAGCGATGAAGCAGGGAAGCGAACTGCGTTCTGGAGGGGGCTCGGATGTCCGTTGAGGTACATCCTCGTGATGAGGCAGCGGCGGAGGCGGCGGCGGTGGTGGTGAAAGAGGCTCACTCGATGGTACATGTAGCCACCACAGGGTCACGACAATGACTGCGAGAAGGGCGAATGTCGTTTTTCGGCGCTGAGATAGTTGCCGAAGCAGTGACGATGTACGTCGCCGCCAGGGCCTTCGCCGGTCCTCCTCAAGCGTGTTGGATTGGATTGAAAAGAATGGAAGGTCGGCCTTTGCTGGCATGAGGGGGGAAGGGACGTGCGGCCTGTGCCAGGCCTGTGCTGCGGACGGCCATCGAGACCCGCCGGACTTAGGAACGGCCTGGGAACGGCCTATTCAATAGCATCAAGCCAACATCAAGCAGAGTCTCAGGCAACCCAATGATGCGTTGATTAGGCGACCGCTTATGTAAAGATCTGACACTGTGTTTGGCGCGCAATCGAGCTGTAAATAACGCGCTCTGCTCTGATAATTGATTCTCGTCGCGGTATTCTGCCACCACTGGACAGTTATGCCCAGGGCACATTGTTTCATCATATGTGAGCCCCCAAAAACATATTTCTTGACCTGAATAAATTTAAATGCCTGGGATCAGCCCAACACCAAAATATCTATGAACGACTTGCATTGTACAATTTTTCCGTATTAACAGATCTATCCCCATTGAAGCGCTATGTGATATCTCACAGAAGTCACGGGAGGTAAATTATTTGCCGTTATGATGCCCATGCCGTGTTGTCATGAAGCGAGCAAAACCACTTGCGGACCGCGGTGCGACATGCACAACTTCTTGGAGAAGCCCAATACTTAACCCCACAGGCTCTGGACGCAGGACTGTCTCTGCTGCTCGCTTCAATCTCCCCAACACCTATCTAAGTATTTTGCTGTTTCTGCTTGGGCTAGATATATTTTCTGATTGCATCACTGTTCCGCGCGCGCCGCGCCTGGACCAAGGTACAAGTTAGAATCACTAAAGCGTCTGTCCACTGAGAGATAATCAATGGCCCTCCGGGTAACCTTGGTTCCTCCATTGCTGCATCTGCTTCCGGAAAGTCAAATTTACATTTGGGCCCCATAGCATCCCATATACCAAGTGGACAAATTGATGGGTTTTCGACTATTCCTGGACGACCAATGCATATTTTGACATAAACTGAGATGAGAAAGGGCAGCCCGACGTTCCCAGAATATTGATGGGATCAATATACACTGATGCGCCATCATGGCGGGCTGATTTCCGAAAACGGCCTTTTTCAACTCCGTCATGGATTTTTTAGGAACAATCTAAGACACCCAGATTGGATGGAGTCTGGGATCTCTAGATGTGATCTACAAGTCAAATGCGGGGAAAATATTCAGCCAATAACTTGCTAAACTAAAGTTCAACTTTTATATTTTGTTCATAATTCATACCGGCCGCTGAGACCGTCACGGTTTCGCCTCAACAAATTAAAAATTGTTCACTACGTATCTAAATGACGTTCATAAGAAGTCTGTTAATGTTATCATCGCATCTGAATATTAGTTTCGAGCGGGACCTAGTCACGCTAGTAGCCTAGTGCTTTTTAGGCATCAGCGAGGCATCAGAGGAAGGATTTTATCGGTGTTGAATGTTGAAACGAGAACCTCGACAGAGATCTTTTGAAATATATGTTTGGTCACGTCTCTTTTTTTTTATACGGAAGGTGATAGTCAGAAATCAATTGGGTACACGAGTTCTTCACACTCTTGACTTTCCGCCTCAGATCACAGTCCCGATCTGGTAATTTGATGGCGGCAAGATTTGCGGCATTTTCAAGCTCCGCTCACGTCAAACAATGTCAGCCATTGTCAGCCACAAACAATGTCTTTCTCGCTTCCTGCCACCATCCTCGTCGTTCACCGCACTCGCCGCACGTCGCCATTGCGCATTCGTCCACCATTGTCGCTCAACCCCGATGTCCCCGGCCCTTACGACCCGAGGGCAAGCGAACAGATCAGCCACCACCTTCCGCCCATGACGACTCGACTGCCACACGCACACGCGATCACGGCGGCGCCTGTCCGCGCCTGCGCGCGACATCCATCGCGAAGCCCTCGGCGGCCACCATAAAACAGAAGCGCGGGCCACACGGCGAGCAGCGAAGGCGCGCGGGGTGACGGACACATCTGCAAGCGCCGGTATGTACACATTTCCAGGCACGCGCCCGTGACGACTATGCATAGGCGTCCCAGTGCCTGCACCCACGCGGCAATGTTGGTGCGCGGCACAAGGACGACGCTCGGGTGAATGCAAGTCCGCGCCGCACCGCGCTCTGAGGCTGGCGAGTCCGAGGCGAGCGCGCGACGCCATGGTGGGCGTGCCGCTGCGTGAGCGCAGGTCCGGTGCGTGTTGGTGACGATTGTGAGCCCGAAATATAGGCGTCGTCGGCGGCGTTTTCGCGCGGCGAACGTGGTTAGCATGCACGCATTATGGTCCCGTGAATAAATAATGTCTACCTTGTGTGCAAATGAATCTTCTGCTATCTTTTGCTGCTCGAAGAACTCAGGAACAATTCAGCGTCAGTTATTATTGTAGAGTGCCGAATCATGCCGGCCGAAACGTGCTGAAAATTGCCGCCATCAAATTACCCGATTTAGGTCGTGATCTGAGGCGGAATTTAAACGACTAGTTCTTCACCACAGACCGAGAACGGAGTTTGAAATCCGGGCAGATGCCGTGATTGACCGACACTTACGATAGCGTTGTTCAGACTTGGTCCGGAATCCGGAACCAAGAATTAGAGTGCTGCCATCCAGGAAATTATTTACAAATGGTAGACCCTTGCATCATACATACCACACAGATAGTGTTGCGCTGGCGCGCCACTCGCTACGCTACGCCGCTGTTGCTTACGGAAGGGCTCGCAAGAGTAGTCCGACTCTCTGTTATCGCCATCGTGAGGCCACAGCAAGAGTTATAGTCGGGACAGCGGGGGAGACCTAGGCAGGTCGAGTTATCTACGCGAACAAATAGTTCGCCTGTTTTGAGCGCTCACATGAGAGTTACAAGTGTATTTTTCACCCGTTGTTTGATAACCTGCCTTAGAGCAATAATGTATTTCTAAAAATATAAGTAACGAGGAGAAGTCACTACGTTCCCTGGCCTGCTAGGTCTGCGGAGCTGTGGATAGGTCAGCGTAGGCGGCTACACAAGCCCTGCCTAGGTCAAATAGGCACAAATTTGCGTAGGTGATCGGAGCTCGGCGTAGTCCATGCCTAGCCGTATAGGCAGACTTCTGCGTAGCTTGGTGTATGTATGTCTAGGTTATCTCAATCTGTCTAGTAGGAGTGTACTGGTATGCATTGCCAGTCCGACAATTCGCCACAGATCTGTACCTCTGCGGAGACGCCTATCAAGCGCCCAACAAGCGCCTACAAGCGCCTAGGCGCCTAGGGCTACTTCGATACTCCCACTGCTTACCACCCCTGTTTAAAACGCTTGCATGAACCTTCATGCGGTCTTAGACGCCAGGTGGCAAGCATCTTACTCCAGTTAAACACCTAGTTTCAAGCTAGACTCGGAGCCAGTTTAAGGATCGATCCGGCTCCTGCTGGCAGATCTAGCCAGGGAACGTAGTGAGTTGCGACCGCTCCACAACAGTAGAATTCGTGCTGCGAAAAGGGTCTCGGAAAGAAAGGAAATCGAGCCTGCCTATGGTGAATCCGTCAGCCAAGAAGTATTGACTATAGTTTGGGTCTCACCTGATCCTACAAATAGTTTTTGTACCTTGTTCCGACGTGGATTGTGAGACCGAGCGCGACCAACTCGCGAAGTTTATCGGTATGGATACAGGAGCGAGATCGGAGCGGGTATCGGGGCCAGACTAAACGAAAAGTCTGCAAATTCGCAAGCCCCCCATCTGCGGGAGCGGCCCTGATGTGGAGGGTGTCCAACAGGCGCTCGTTGATCTCCTCTGGTTCGCATTCCAAAAACGCGAAGTTCCGAAGTTGTGGAAGGAACTGGGGCTCGTTTGCGCGGTTCAACGCGAGAAGCAGTTCATCTTTGTGCGCCCACGACGAAGTGTAGAGTTCAAGTGTGGTGAGCTGTTGCATGCGATGGAGCCAGTGTAAGGACACCGTGGGGGTCGTGCCGAATGTGAAGGCCCAAAGGGACACGGATGCGAGGAACGGAAGGACGACTGTGTCGTCCAGCAGCTTTGAACTGTCGCGCATGTGCAATGTTTTTAGCGCCGGGAGTCGGAGGAAGTGGATAATGAGCGGGGTTTTCCAGAGCGTGAGTGAGAGTAGATTGGGGTGAAGAAAAGGTGGTTCGGAGCGGCTATTGTCTATTTTGCCAAGGCCAAATTCCAACTCGCGCAAGGAGGAACTTTTCCGCAGCACGCCGAGACATTCCGCAACATCAATCCCGATGCCGGTGAATTTCGTCAGCTGACTCCAGGGAAACGCGAAGAGCGATGGCGGTACATCGATCAGACGCAATGTCCGCAGGTGGGGAGCATTGTGGAAGATATCCGAGTCGAGGATTGTATCCGACCTGACAGTCAGGTTAAAATCTCTTATTTCTAGCTCGCGAAGCATCAGAAAAGTTGCCCCACCACGCAGGCTAAGAAGACATTCCTCCGTGGTATAGAGGTGGAGGTCACTGAGATACGCCGCATGGTCGTGGAGAATATTATTCATCCCTGCCAATTTTCCTGTAGAGTGGAAGGAAAGAGGAAGGGACTGCCCACGGGCGAACCAAGTTCGAATGAATTCCTCCAATTTTTCTTCAGCCCCGAGCTCCAGCTCATCCTCACGGTCGATCTTGATGTCGAGGCGGGTCCACAGTGCAGGAGTAGACAGAGCAAGTGTATTCCAGGCTCTGCAAATACCCAGCAAGCTCAAAGGTACTTCAGAAGGAATGGGATAAACCTTGCCAGGGAGGCATTGCAGAAAGATTTCGGACCCAATCTCGGGTGGAAGGGTCAATATAGGATAGGCGTAGGCAGGCAGCTGCTCCTGGACTGCGGCCTTACGGCTTTCGGGCTCCTGCGAACAACTTTGACGATGCGCTATGGAAAGTTCGAGCTCGGCCAGCTCGTCGCGCAAGCCGTCGAGCAACATCGTGGTGGCACAAGGGAAGTTTGATTCGAACGGTCAAACCAAACTAGTGCAGATACGCCGCAACAAATCTCTTTGACCGATCAGCAAGGCACACTGTGAAATATTTGTGCTCCCCCAAAATCATATGAGCTTGCGCAATTATGAACTTGTTGCAGTTCACTTCGCTCCGAAGTTCATTTCCAGTCACAGCTCACTATTTCGGGCACGTCTTTGGAGCGGCGTTTGAAATTCCCTCCCGTGACCTTGGCAAGGGCCGATCAAGCTTAGACCCAACTTAGACCCGACATTGATGGGACTTCTCTTCCAGCCCCCGGAACCACCCTCTTTGCTCTTAGCCACCACCAGGTTCCCCTCTCGTCCCTCCCTCCCCGTTCCTGCCTCCTAACCCCACCCCTTCCATATGTCGCCCGGCTCTATCCTTCCCTTTATCCCCTCCGTTTTTCTGCGTTCTCTCATTTCTGCGCTGTCACTGGCCCTGTTACTCTCTCTAAGCTACGAGTTCAAATGAGGCCATGCTTTCTCAGAAAACCTCCCCAGATCATCTCTTGGAAAGGGCCTGCTCTCGCTAGTCGGCTCGGTCCGATTCGGAAGCCCGTCGCCACTAGGGACAATTTTATGAACGTAGGTTCCGGCTAACTCTGCGCCGGTAATACTACCACCTACCTATATGGCTCCGTAATCCCATCCCACTGCTATGGCGACCCGTCAGCAATGCTCTCCCCCCACAAGTTGTTATCTGGCGGGAACTTTTCGCCTCCCGCACGTCTCTACCGCAGTGGACAGTGTGCTTTGTGCAGTGCAGACGCTGCGCCGCTTCCTCAACGACGCCATCGATGCTCCGTGCTATTTCATTCAGAGTCAAGCTCTTATGGTCGACTTCCGTCGCCAACTCGTGACATTATTGGGCAACGACTGCGCGCTTCTGGAAGTGAACGCCCGTACGGTGAAGTTTCACTCTGTGCAGCCATCCATGTGGTATATTCGCAACACCCACTCATCATTGCTAATCATGCTGAATAGACTACTTTTCGGGGCGGGATTTTATCTTTGCCTGACGGCGGAGTTTATGTACAGTCCGGCGCCCTTCTTTCGTTTCATTGTTTTGTGTATTCTTCGTTGGTATTTTTTCTCGAGGGGTGCTCATTTTACTACATTCTTCCTGATAGGGCGTTTTTGTATGGCCGCGTTCTTCGGTGTGTTCTTCATTAGTTCCCTTCTTTCTCTGATACAGGTCTTCACCAAGCGCGCGTCGTCGATCATCCCGTCCGGCACCGCGATCTACACGCACCCCGAGCTGAGGTGCGTCTTCAATCCTATTTCAGCGGCTCTCCTTGGGAGACGCTACAAGCATTCTTAGGGTGCTTCAAACGCTCCTAGACAGACACTTCAGCGTTCCTAAACAGACGCTGCAACAGCGTCCTAGGCGACACCGCCTCTCGTTTCTCCTAGACATATTTGCCACGTTCATCGCGGGTGACGCAGAGCGTGGACTACGAGGGCGAGCTGGGGTTATCATTTGGAAGCATGGGCGGAGCGTGAAGCGGGAGGGGGTGGGTTTGGTGATCTATTTATTTTATTTGACTCGGGGTTTTGTTTCATTTGATTGTTTTGTGTGTTCTTCGTTGGCATTTTTTCGTCAAGGGCGTGTTCTTTCCATACATTTCGTTTTTTTTGGGGGGTCGGGCCTTTTGATCGAAGTCCATTTTTTTTTACTATTCCGTTCAACGACGCGACCGCCCGACCTCAAGCAGTTCTACATCGGCAAGACCTGGATACGTTCTGTCCCATGATGCTTTCTTGTTTTTTTCTTCCGAGTTCATTTTTCTTTCAAATCCAATCTATATATCTATCCCTTCACGCGCCATTTATCAGTCACTTCGTACTATTTATTGTTTTGCTTCGTACGAATTATCATTCCTCCAAAGCCAAAGCCAAAACCAAAACCAAACTTAACCGAAAGGAGCTTCGCGTTAGGCACGATTTTCACATCCACAAGTCGCATGCGCGTTATTCCCCTGCGTTCACACTATTCACTTGGGCTCCGGTCCGTCCTCACCCGGGAGCCGCCGGAACGGCCATAGAACGACGACTGAATGCGCACCAGGTATTGAAATTTTGTGAGTGCTGGACTCGCAACTGCCAAACCCGTTGCATCCACAGATCCGAGTAGGTAGGTGGGTAGGTAGCATTACACAGCAGAACTATAATTATTACTAGAGGATCTAGTGAATGACGCTTCCGTTTGAAGGACACATCTAATGATCCGATGGAGTGTGCCTACTAGCGTTTCGAAGCTGTGTTATAGTGTTACCGCCGCTGTTGCAGTCGACCAAGCTCTAAGAAGACGCTGGCATGGTAGCAATCCATCTTCGAAAATCAAATCAGCATTACCCATTTATTCAGTAAATAATTCTGTTCAGTGCGCACCTGGTCATCTGTGAGGATCCTTGTTGCGTACTCCTGTCCATTCGCCTGGATCTGTCTCGCCTCCTCGTCGTTCGCGATCGCCCATTCGATCTTTTCCTCGAGGTCGGAGAGGTCCGGGAGGACGGGTATATAGTGCACGTACTGTTCGACGGTGGATGGGTCGGTCAGCCTGTAGACGAAGTAAGAAAGAAAAACACGCACGGGTATTAACCAATCGTCGAAGAATTCACTGAATGTCGAAGACTGGGAGCAGTAAGCATGTGCGTTGAAACTCGAAAGATGTGCGCGTGCCCACCTTGAAGACCAACGAGCCGGAACGGAGTAGGCTGAAGTAACGCCCAGAGAAGGAGTTGCCGTCCTAGACAAAAAGTCAGCCAAATGCGGTTCGGAGGGACAATCGAAAGGCGGGGAACACACCAGATCAAGCACATACTTATATTTGTAACTGCACGGAATCGTCAGCGTTACTTGAACAGGAACGGTTACGAACGAAACGCACACTTCTTCGCGGGGCTGCCACGGAGTTTCGAGATCATACTCTGCCTTGATTTCGTTCTCCAAGCAAACCACGAAGTTGTTGGGGTCAGGATCACAGTTGTGCAGTCTTGTGATGACGGCGTCGATGAGATCGGGTCGGCGAAGGCTCATGTCAACGAGGCGGACTCGCGGGAAAGAGTGGTAGTTTTGGCCGTCAAGGTGGCCACCCGAGGTACCTGGTGATGGTCAGCAATAAGTCAAAGATACCGAAGGCAAAACGTACTGCCACGCCTGAAAAGCCTTCGTCAATGAACACCCCAGGGACTGAAGGAAAAACGTACCAGTAAGCAGTCGACTTCTTGTCTTCCCATCTAACATTATCTTGGAAGGCATGTCTTGCGCCAAAACCAGACCGATCATAATAGTACTACAACGGAAAGTAAGCACCTCAACAAAGCTTGGAGGGAAGAAAGAAATACCGCGGACGGGACGACGATATCAGCGAAACAGGAAGAAAGCCGCGCAGGGCTCAGGATGGGGTACAAGTCGTGCGTGTGCTGGGTACTTGTACTCGAGAGTAGAAACGCGTTGACGTCATTGGTCAGATTCCCGAATCCCCTATCGCTGTTCGGCAAAAGACACTGATGGGGAGACTCTGCCGCGTAGTACTCCTTCGTCGGCCGAGGTCCTTGCTTAAAAGGATCTGTGTCTCCCTTTTTCAGTGCGAACTCGTATGCATCGGGTCGGCGGGTGTTGAATAAGACACGCGGTTCGTCTTGGTAGTTGAACACTGCGACCATATCTGGTAGCATGGGAGCTATCTGCCAGAACGACCATGTTAGCAGGCTTCCAGCCCCGAGGGCAAGCAGCGCACTTTGTCCATGATGCTTTGCCAGTCATCACCGAATGGCGTGTAGTGGGGTCCGCGAGTCGCGCCGTGGTCCTTGACCGTAAATTGAGTCAGACAGAGTGCACTATCATCCGCGGTCTCGAATGCTTTGTCCAGCATCTCGGGAAAAAATGTAGGATGGTGCTTTGCGATTTCGTAGAACGGGTCAAAGTCGCGATGGACCTAGGAAATCATGGTCAGTATGGAAATTACGGTTAGTAACACAGACGAACGACACGCACCTTGTCGTATTCATCAATAAGACACCCATTCTCCTCCGCGAACTCAAAGAACTTATCGAAACCGGGCGGTGGCGGCCGGTTGTTCTTCAGGGTATACCGTGCCGTTGCTTGCTTCAATGTCTTGGATTGTCGTGCAAGCAGTTGGTCGGTGAGTATGCGGGCTAAAGTAGCATATTCTGCGGGTATCGTGTCAGTGCTGATGATCCCCGAACGTGATGAATCAGGAAAGCGAACTGCGTTCTGGAGGAGGTTCTTGAGGTGCATCCTCGTGATGAGGCGGCGGCGGCGGCGGTGGTGGAGGTGGAGGAGGAGGACAAGGCTCCATCACTGATGCTCCATATTCCGGTATACAATGCCACCACCACAGGGTCACGGCAAAGATTGCGAGAAGGGCGAATGACGCTTTTCGGCGCAGCCGCCAAGGCCTTCGCCGGTCCTCCTCAAGCTTGTTGGACTGGATTGAAAAGAGAGGAAGGTCCGCTTTTGCTGGCATGAGGGGGAGGGGAACGTACGGCCAGCGCACGACCATCAATGCCCCGCTTGTGGTAATTTATCGAAACCCACAAGAAACCCATTGGGTGTATGTGACACTGCCACTGCCACTAATATGGGAACTCTGTCATGATATCTAAGGCTCCAACTGTTCGTTTCCGTTTGTGAATTTGAGAAAACCAAACGGAAAGCGTATGGAAACCGGTTTCCGAACGGTATTTTTGTATTAGTGCACCATCCTTGAGCGTCGTACATAGCTTTTCCTGACGCTGCCAAACTGGGAATGTTGCTGATTACAAACCCAGTTTCATTTCCGGCCTTTGGGTAGGATTAAAAACGGTTCTGGAAACAGTTTGTAAATTTAGACTGTTTTCACCAGCGTCAATTTATGGCCGGTTGGAGTAGCATTCCCAAACCTTTAGTAGACTTCAACGCTTTGAATAACCCTGACACCAAAAGCTCCAAAAGTTCTCCAGTGCATCTTGGGCTGAAATAACCGCATCTTCCCATAATCAGATGGTTGCGGATCAAAGTTGGATGCGTCAACAGTACTTGAGGGTCCCCGAGAACGCGTGTGGGCACGTCTAGCAAGTCACCATTCCAAGTTCTGGCAACGTCAGGAAAAGCTATATACCCCCAATGCAGGCCGGATGGTGCGCTGATACAAAAATACCGTTCGGAAACCGGTTTCCATACCGTTTCCGTTTGGTTTTCCCAGATTTGCAAATGGAAACGGAACAGCCGGAGCCTTAGATATCATGACAGGGTTCCCATATTGGGATGTCATGAGAGGATGGTCCAAGACTAGCTACTCAGAGCCTCTCGTTCTCGTTCCCACTGGCATCTCTCCTTCCGTTCATCCCCCTGCTATTATGCGCCCGCTCGTCGTTCCGCTTGCTCACAGGGCCCATAAATCGTCCCCGACCCTCCCTCTCCTTCGCGCACCTGCACCTCAGCGGTTTTATTTTATTTTATTTTTGGCGGGGTGTACGACCAACTGCACAAGTCCGATGCTCACTGGTCGCTCAATTCCCACAACCCCCAGAATAATGGGGCAATGTATTGCTCCAAATACCCCGGCCCAAGCGTATTTACGGGCCGAACAAAGGCGCCAAGGGATTTTGACGCGCACTGCCGCGGCACCCGTCGAGTGCTTACGCACGACGGCCTTCGGGTATTAAACATGATCTTCAACGTCCATCTCCCGCGATTCGTCCCAATGCGTCTCCCTTCTTCTGGAGTTGTCTAGCATCGCTCGCTCACCACTCAGGGCAACCTACGCCTCATCCGAATACTCAGCGCGTACGTATCTCCAGCGATCCCCGTCATGCCCGCCCGACCCCGTTCCGCAGCTCTTTTGTATTACCCCTTGATTACCCCGTATCCATTGTATGTATGTAAGTAGGTCCAGATACACTGACAGGTCGCCTATCCATGGACACCGCCCTTGTACATCCGGCGTCTTTAAAAAAACCCTCGCCGACCTGGGAGCTCCTGGTAAGTATGGTAGTAGGAGGATACTTGATTTAAATCAAGCAAACGCGAACAAATTTACTTATGCGATCAATGCCATCAAGTTAAGCTGCTCCTTTGACCCCAGGCACTGCACATAGGGTGAGTGAAGCAGAGTATGCACAAAGGTCAAACTTTTAGAGTCAAGACCGGTTGACTCATCAACTTATTGTGACTTTACTTGACTCGTTTTTGTGCTAAGTTCATTGTCAAACACGCACAAATTTACTTATCCCATCACTCCAGCCAAGTTACACCTGGTACAGAATGTGTTTCCGAGTTTAGGGCTCAATCTGAACATGCGATGACTTATTCAATGTGGGCAACCATGAATTGTGCGGAATAGCTCAAGTCAAAGTATTTAATACTCGGCATCCTCTCCTTCGCTATCGAGGACGATATAGCCTTTGTTGCGACGACGCACCGCCGCGGTTGAGGGTGGGACCGCCTGTCTTTTATATTTAGTGGCTGGCTTGCGTTGGGGCCGAATGGATGTGCGTGCCGGAGTCCTGTGTGGAAGTTTCTCCACTTCCACCTCCCGCCCGTCCTCTGACCGCTTCCGCTTCAGTGAAGATGACCTACAAACCAATCAGACTCAGAGAATACATCTTTGCGCAGTAAATTATGTCCACTCACTGGTTATCAGGTCCTTGGCCAGTGCATAATATGCATATGAAATGTATGTCCTGGCTGTTCCAGTCAGTCCCCGGCGAAGTGCGAGCGAGACACCACATATGAGACCAGAATCGACATTTCTCACACTGAACCTCGGGCAGGTTCAATATATATGTAGCATATTTTGAGAAGGAACCCCAGAAGGCCGGAGACAGAGACCGATATCCAAGATTGATTTCTGGACCGGGCTCGCTTGGATGTCGCAGTGGTACTTGCCAAAACTTGCCGTTGCTTTACTGTACTTTCTGGTACTTTGCTTTACTTACCTTTACTTTACTTTACTTTACTTTACTTTACTGTACTTAACTGTTACTTTTACTTTACTTTACTTGACAAATTAACTTACCCAGCCAAAAGTAAAGTAAAGTAAATTTTGTATGGCTAAGTTAATTTGCGTAAGTTACTTTGTGAACCACCGAATTGAGTCCAGGGCAAATCTAGGGCCTGCTCTTCAAGTTGCCAGTCTCTTCTGTCCGAAGTTCGCCGCAAGCAGGGCGATTTTGTGACTCTAAAATCGGGTCAACCTACCCATCTACCTACCTGCGGATGTATTATCAAGCCGACGGAAAGATTAAACCTCCATTCTGAGACATTCACGTTTGCCAATCTCAACCCCTGCGACGTCTTTATCCTCCTGCCATAATGACCTCGAGCCACTCATATGTCGGGTACCCTAAATAAGTCATCTTTCCAAACTTATTAAGACTGACTGTATCTTAGAACCATCCTTCTCGGAGACGCCGTGAACCTCGTTTTGTTCACTGCGGAGGTTACGCAGGCCGTCACATATTTCGGCAGCCCTCAAAGTAAGAAAGACAAGAAGGTGCTTAGGGTGGTGGTATGCGGTTGCCTGCTAGGGGACACTGCCGCCACCGCGATGAGCTGTATCTCGGCGTCCACGGTCGCTGCCCTCCTCGTATCTTCAGAACTTACACATTCTCGGCAGTATACTGTCACCGGCTGGGGCAAAGCCTTATTTGTTTACCGACCGACGCGTGCAGGAAATTCAGACATCTTCATCACTTCTCGGCCGCTGGAATACCTCATAGTTATCAAACTGTGGATGACCCTGTCACGACCACTTTCTTTTGGGGCTTATCCCCGCTCGATTCAGACGATGAGCCTCCCACCAAAGCTCAACCCATTTTTGGCCAAGTTCAGTTCTAAGAAAATGGCAGTGCGGTTTATTAATTCCTCGCTCAATGATTTAACCAATGTCCAACTTGATTTGTGAGCGCGCGGTGCATGATCGATGTTTATGTATAATTCAGCAGTTTTTCGGTTTCATTAACTTCAAGGTCTTCAACGTGGTGCAAAATGCGCCGCCTCCGAATTTCCGATCATCACGAAATTTATTATGCGTGCGATTTAGCATAAAAGGGAGGTAGCAATCCAACTTTCCACCCAGCGCGAGCGCGCAGTTTGAGGCGATTACCCAACTAGTTCTGACATCCATACAAGAGTGGTACAAATTTGCAGGAAATCAAATGTTTTATGTTCAGATGACTGCGGTCGCACATAAATGGAGGGTACAAATTTACCGAACATCTTTTCTTCGATCGCGACCCGGCCCAGTCTGAGTCTTATCCGACATCCGGCTGCACGTGCAGAATAATTACCATAAACGGCGTGTACAGAATTGCAACACTTCTAATTGTTACGATCAGACCTGGTCCCTAGTCGGTACCTTACAAAATTAGGTTACATTTACAGGGTTCCTGAAATCTTGCATTTGGCAGTGTGAATAGTTTATGTCTCTGTAGCCTATGAAATGGAAGCAAAATTTACGGGACATGCGCCGTTTTAATCTACGGCGAAGTGCTTAATAAAATGTGCGAAGGAGTGTTATGCTGTTTCGGCTCGAAGATAAATACATGTGTGAGAACACCAAGAGCACAGGCCTAAATAGTAGGGAAGTATAATGCGCAGGATTTGCGGTGTCCAGCTGCAGATGGAATCAAGGAGATGCAAGCTGTGGGTAGTATGTAGTCAAAAATGGAGGAAGATGTGCGAGAATGCGCGCTGTAAGGAAAAAAAAATCGCGCGGTGCGGGGTGGTGCTATTCATGGTCGGCGCCTGAAACGAGACCCCAGTAGCGAGTGGGAAATGTGCAGGACAGTATGGTAATCTGTCAGGATTGCTACGGGTCGGAGCTAACTGGAATTGAAGCGAGATGCGCGAAGAACGGTGATGCGTGAAGATACGTATATGCCAGTCTATTAAAGCCGATAAATTTCAGAGTCGTAAACGGAGGATACTGGATTATTGGCGTACTGCAATACGAACAAGTTGAGTTTTACGAATTCCAACATCTCGGCTGGCCAAATATGATCCGAGTCGGGATCTGTCGAATGACCAATGATTTCTCCTTTCTCTTGCATTGAGCTGGCCAGAGGTCTCACATCCTATCGAGCACCCATTACTCATTTTAGATGTTCCTGGAATGGCAGCCAGAGCTGCAGCGCCTAGCAGATGGTGGGAAGTTATGATTGCGGGTCGCGAACAGAGTTTAAATCTCGAAGGGAATAATAATCTACCGTTAAACTACCTAGTGGACGCACACAGTCGGGTGAAAACGGGTGTTTAGGCCATGTCTCGACGGATACGATAAGATAAACCAATACTTGTGCAATATCACGAGTTTACAAAGCTTTTTACGTTAGTGTGCAGCACGATAGGGTTTTTGAGACTGGGTCCGGAATCCGGAACCAAGAATATTACTAGAGGATCCTGAGTGACGCTTTGGTTTGAACGCCACATCCAATGATCCGATGGAGTGTGTCTCATCCTGGCTGCTGCCGTTTCGAAGTTGTATTACATTGTGCAGGAAATAAATACAATTATACAGTCAAGTACCCCGTAATGGGATGATCAAATTTAATTTGATCTAGTACACAATTTGTGAATGATTTATACCAAAAGTGAGCCAGCAGAAATCATGTTTTAGGTCTAAAGTATGTGCATACCAAGTTTGGGAGAGATTGGGTTGGAAGTGGCCAAGATCGGGGCTTATCTGTCCCAATCAATCTTATCAGGTCGTGGACCCCGTAGTGGGATGCACAGCCACCACCGACTTGATCTTTTGCAATGACAGTCTCACCTGGTTCGTTTTTGGAGCAGTCTATAGCTCTGTGCTCCTGGAGCATTCTCCATAATTTAAGTGAGGATAGACCAATGTTACGGGGGTCATTTGAGGTCAGAAAAAAGTGGGATAGTGATGAATGTCACACATGTCACAGTCCCAAAAGAGGCACGGAATCGGCCACCAATGGGTTATGTCCACCTCAACATGTAAAGGGACAGTTCAGTGGATGTAGATATGATATTTAATGTGTCTTCACCTTCTTGCATTTTTTTGGAGAATTTAGAATGCTCTGAAAATGAGATATTCACATTTTAAATTTCGTTTTCCGGCATTTTTAGTAATGATGTTGTTTGCTCTCTGGGCACAGAGGTCGCTGGGCCTCAAAATTTTCACCAAGTATAGAATACATGTTAATAAACATTCCTGGAAAGAATTGGGGCCAGGGAGTGAGCCCTCATTGCATAATAAGGCATCGTCCCATTAGGGGGGTACCGTCCCATTACCGGGTACTTGACTGTAGTTTTACCGCCGCTGTTGCAGTCGAGCATGCTCTAAGAAGACGCTGGCATGGTAGCAATCCATCTTCGAAGATAAAATCAGTGTTGCCCATTTATTCAATAACTAATTCTGCTCAGTGCGCACCTGGTCATCTGTGAGAATCCTTATTGCGTACTCCTGTCCATTCGCCTGGATCTGTCTCGCCTCCTCGTCGTTCGCGATCGCCCATTCGATTTTTTTCTCGAGGTCGGAGAGGTCCGGGAGGACGGGTATATAGTGCACGTACTGTTCGACGGTGGATGGGTCGGTCAGCCTGTGGACGAGGAAAGAAAGAAAAACACGCACGGGTATTAGCCAGTCGTCAAAGAATTCGCTGAATGTCGAAGACTGGGAGCAGTAAGCATGTGCGTTGAAACTCAAAGGATGTACGCGCGCCCACCTTGAAGACCAACGAACCTGAACGGAGTAGGCCGAGGTAACGCCCAGAAAAGGAGTTTCCGTCCTAGACAAAAATCAGTCAAATGCGGTTCTGAGGGACAATCGAAAGGCAGGAAACACACCAGGTCAATCACGTACTTGTAGTTGTAACTGCGCGGAATCGTCAGCGTTACTTATACAGGAACAATTGCACGGTTGCGAATGAAACGCACACTTCTTCGCGGGGCTGCGACGGAGTTTCGACATTATACTCTGCCTTGATTTCGTCCTCCAAGCAGACTACGAAGTTGTCGGGGTTAGGATCACAATTGTGCAGTCGTGTGATGCCCGCGTCGATGAGATCGGGTCGACGAAGGCTCATGTCGACGAGGCGGACTCGCGGGAAAGAGTGGTAGTTTTGGCCGTGAAGATGGCCACCCGAGGTACCTGGTGATGATCAGCAATAAGTCAAAGATACCGAAGGCACAACATACTGCCACGCCTGAAAAGCCTTCGTCAATGAATGCCCCAAGGACTGATGGAGAGACGTACCAATAAACAATCGACTTCTTGTCTTCCCATCTAACATTATCTTTGAAGCTGTGTCTAGCTCCATAACTAGACCGATCATAGTAGAACTGCAACGGAAAGTAAGCACCTCGATAAAAGCTTGGAGGGAAGAAAGAAATACTGAGGACGGGATGACGATATCAGCGAAACACGAAGAAAGGCGCGCAGGGCTCAGGATGGGGTACAAGTCGTGCGTGTGCTGGGTACTTGTACTTGAGAGTAGAAACGCGTTGACATCGTTGGTCAGATTCCCGAACCCAATATCGCTGTTCGGCAAAAGACACTGATGGGGAGACTCTGTCGCGTAGTACTCCTTCGTCGGCCGAGGTCCTTGCTTAAAAGGATCTGTGTCCCCCTTTTTCAGTGCGAACTCGTATGCGTCGGGTCGGCGGGTGTTGAATAAGACACGCGGTTCGTCTTGGTAGTTGAACACTGCGACCATATCTGGTAGCATAAAAGCTATCTTCCAGGGCGACCATGTTAGCAAGCATCCAGCCATAACGGCAAGCAGCGCACTTTGTCCATGGTGCTTTGCCAATCACCACCGAATGGCGAGTGGTGGGGTCCACGAGTCGCGGTGTGGTCCTTGACCGTAACTTTAGTCAGACAGAGTACACTATCATCTGCAATTTCGAACGCTCTGTCCAACATCTCGGGAAAAAAGCTGGGATGGTGCTCTGCGAGTTCGTAGAACGGGGCAAAGTCGCGATAGACCTAGGAAATCACGGTCAGTAAGAAAACACATGGAAATCACGGTCAGTAACACGGACGAATGACACGCACCTTGTCGTATTCATCAATAAGACACCCATTTTGCTGCGCGAACTCGAAGAACTTGTCGAAACCGGGCGGTGGTGGCCGGTTGTTCTTCAGGGTATACCGCGCCGTTGCTTGCTTCAACGTCTTGGATTGTCGTGCAAGCAGCTGGTCGGCGAGTGTGCGGGCTGAAGTGGCATATTCTGCGGGTATCGTGTCAGCGATGACGATTCTCGAAAGGGATGAATCAGGAAATCGAACTGAGTTCTGGAGGGGGTTCTTGAGGTGCGTCCTCGTGATGAGGCGGCGGTGTTGGCGAAAGATGCTCACTCGATGGTCCATGTAGCCACCACAGGGTCACAGCAAAGACTGCGAGAAGGGCGAACAACGTCTTTCGGCCCAGCCGCCAAGGCCTTCGCCGGCCCTCCTCAAGCTTGTTGGACAGGTTTGAAAAAACTGGAAGATAGGCCATGATTCATGAGGGGGGGGGAGAAAGTACGTTCATCGACGCTCGTGCGTGGTAATTTATTGAAACCCACGATAAACCCATTGGATAACTTCGGCTCGTATGTACTGCTCAGCTATGTCCATGAACCCGATTCCGGAACTCTCTAAGCAGACGGTAGGCAGCCGTAGCGTGGGTAGCAGTGGGATCTTAGGTGTGGTCTTTTGAGTACGCCGCAATTACAATTCTGGACCAGTATAAAGTAAGTAATTCCAGATCATAGTACATAGATGGACTCGCGAGCTACCGAGCTGGCGGAGTAATTCGCCCGCCACTGTCTGCCACGATACGGAACCATGATCCTGTGATGGCTACATCATTCCCGTACCCGAATTCTCGGCTCAGAGCCGGGAACCCCAAGAAAACATTAGAGCAGGAAGCGGTCCGGGCGGATAAAAATATTTGGCAACCCCATGAT
Organism: Mycena rebaudengoi; assembly: GCA_029282285.1. Taxonomy (NCBI): domain Eukaryota; kingdom Fungi; phylum Basidiomycota; class Agaricomycetes; order Agaricales; family Mycenaceae; genus Mycena; species Mycena rebaudengoi. Next base: position 45,804 of record JARJCX010000190.1, on the reverse strand, counting down.
TTGTAGGGCGGGTAGGCAAGCACAAATGGGTACCATAACCAGCTCGAGGAGGATGTAAAAAGAACATCTGTTTGTGATACTCCGGATGATCGAACCGTGGGAAAGCTATCCGTCGATCCACCTTTCGTCATTTGTAGCTGTGTAGGTGGCAGATAGGCAAGCACAAATGGCCCAAAATGAATAACCCTAGCCATATCTCAGCCTTTGTAGCTGGTAGAAGTATATAGAGGTGTGTCAATCAGAAAATGATCGGGATCCGTACTCAGAAGAGCAAGGGTCCGAGGGAGAAACATGTATAACAGGAAGGAAGCGGTGCGGACATACACCTTTCTACGCAAGGGGTGGCGAAGTAAAAAGTGTCGGATATCAACTACCAAAAACCTCCTGTCAGGACCCCGGAACTCGCTCGACCACCACCACCAGTCGGCAATCATTTGGAACAGTGGGCCGTGCCTCCGGGCCAATAGCGAAGGGGATCAGATCAGGCATCAACGATACATCAAACGCGCTTGCGCCGAGTTTCGTTTGCAACCTGTATGTGTCCCCAAAGATCCAGTACCTAGCTACGGTATGTTCATACCATTATAATTAAGTTTTGTTACTATTCTACTCTCTGGAATGCAACTTTCCCAAATTTAATCGGTGAAAGCACTGAACTACCTGGGTCCCAGAGACTCTGAGAAAGGTAAAATGGGTTGCTGAGGTAAACAGGAGGTAGGGGGGAACAATATCGTGGATGTGCATGTAGTTTGCGATGTCTAAGGCCGTCCGAGTGCGCATTCACGTCGCGATACGTGTTGTTGATACTTGTTGATTTGTTTCGGCAAATCCCGTTTCTGCTTCCTCCGACCGTAGATTTTCAGGCAACTTCAAGATAGTTACATGGATGGACTCAGGGAATTAATTGGAACAAAATGGATATCTAAAATTGGTGCTAGAAGCCCGGGATAAAAACCTTCGCAAAACCGAGGCAAAAAGTGGTTTGCCAGGACCCCGGATACTCGATCAGGTAGGTCACGGTAGGAGTCGATGTCCGGAATTAAGGTTTTCGCCACCCCTTGTTTCTACGCATAAAATAAAATTTGGATGCAGAGTGATGGGTGAACTGCATGCATGTTCCGATACGGTCTCATCAGGAAACAGCCGGTGTCCGTACGGAGTAGGGCACGTTGGTTTGCGAACGACTCCCGGCGTGGACATCGGGAAAGCGGAAAGTCATGCCGTGCAGAATTAGACTACTATAAAACCAATCGATTTCAAGCAAGTTACTAAATCGGTTATGACGGCAGGGCCAACTGGGGCTGGGGTGTAGGGTACGGGTTTTATAACTAATGTAGGTAATCTAAGTAGTAAACTCGATGACGCCACGGAGTCCTACCCAGTAGTCTCTCATGACATCCCAATATGGGAACCCTGTCATGATACGATCTCAGGCTCCAACTGTTCCGTTTCCAGAAAACAATCGGAACGGGTTGGAAACCGTTACAAATGGGTTAGAAACGGTTTCCGAGCGGTATTTTTGTGTACAGTATTCCTCCTCCAGTCACAGATTCGCTTCCTAGACAACCAGTCGGTACACGAGTGACGTCAAAGCAAGAAATTCATTTACAGACTCTATCTGCTTCCAGGGTTTGGGCTCTTGTGAAAGACTGTGTTCCAAGTAGACAGACTGGTATCGTGGGCTACCAGCTGAATACTCTTTCTTTGTTCACGATATTTGTTGAGATGGAAAACAAATCAATTTTGAGACTGTACTACTATCGATGGCCCACCTTTGCAAAAAACTTTTTTAGCGACCTAAATTCTTGCTCTATCCCTTAGATAAAATAGATACGAGCTCTTCCATACTCTATGGGTATACAACTGAAGTCTCTAGTTGGTTAGTGTCCAGACGACCTCGGAAAAAAATCAAAACCTGTCAATACTGAGCCTTAAACAGGTGTAAACACGCTCGGCCTTTTATACCTCTTGCTACACTCAATGCCTGGACTCCCAAAAAATTGGAGGTGAATCTTAGAGGTCTCCTCTACACGACCATATTTTTTGTTGAATAATAACCTGTTTCTATTTTGTGTCCAGCTATCGTTTTCAACGCGTGACAACCCCGAATAGAAATTCAAACTCCGCTCAGCACTGCGTTCGGTACGTAACGTACCGAAAGCTTTGCTGAAACGTCGGCCTGATCGGCAGAGGAGTGACAGGCGTGATGTTTTTTGCAAAGGTGGGTCAAAAAGCATCAAAAACGGACCCCTTATCGGCATGCTTATACCTCTACCCCCAGGTGCCAGTAAATTCTATAAATTTTCAAGGACAGCATTGAGACCCATAGCTTGAACTCTGTCTAAATTTTAGAGAAATCCGACTCCAAATGCTTGAGTAGCACTCCCATCAATTCTTTTTTGCAAAGGTGGGTGATCGATAGTAGTAGAGACTAGGAAGTTGGCCACCCTAGCTAGTCGGCCAATGGGCCTGCAACGGCCTAGAACTTGAGACCTTGAGGCCCTTGATCTTGGAGAGAAAAGTACAACCACTAACACCCATCCACACCGAATTTTGAGGGAAACCGATGTGTTGATCAAAAGCTGTGGCTTGCTTGGTCCCGATCTCCAGTGTGTGAACATCATTTTCTTATTGATCGCTCCTTGTTGCTTTGATTCCTCCACCAATTCCTGCTCAATCTAGGGCCTCTGGGGCTCGATTTATTCATATACCTCTACTCCTTCATCTCTGCATCATATCTCGGACGGAATACGGCGACACTATTTTTTCCGGGTCTCAAACGGTTCAAGCGGGCCACCTTTGAACTACTTCATTTAGTGATACTGAGCTTTTTTACCGTGTCGAAGACCTTCTCAATTGACTATCATTCAGTCCACGGGGAGCTTCCAAACTTTACCTATTTTATTCCCTGCTTGCGGCAGTCCGTTACGGCGTTACCCCAAAACATCCCTGGATTTTTTTGCAGAGTTGGGGGCATCTATCAGCACAACCATGCTACCAGATATGTAGATATATGTTCTATTAACACTCCTGGAGCTTATTTTTCACTTCCACAAGTGCTTGAACCTTCTGTGTGGTACCACACATTTAGTTCTGATCGTATTTTTACTACCCTTCCCGCTACATACACAAACAGAGCAACATATTTCTCATACATTTCTACCTGAGACGATAACAGTGGCTTTCAACGGGTGGCCGACTAGCCTGTGAACAGCCATTTTTTGGCCCGCCGGCGTATGTAAAGAATTCACTGCGTCATGCATGGTTTTTTGTAAAATCACGGGAGTGGAATTTTTAGGATGTCGGCTCTGATCTTGGAATACTCAGACCGTGACCTCCCTCATCTGGCCGCGGAGCTCGCATGAGCTCTCCAATTTCTAAGGTGGCCGACTTCCCAGTATATATATTTGAAGGAATTCACTACTCAGTGCGCATATATATACGCATGACATTCAGAAAGTATTAATGGAAAAGTGGGAATTAATTTGGGAAAAGCGTTAGATGCGAGGCTTACGGTCGTTCATCTCGGGTGGCCTCAACAGAATTAGTGGTGAAGGGGAGCAGCAGAGGTAGGGAATTCAATGCCGAGAGCAATGGTGTGGAGAGAAGATGGCCGGCGAGGCAAGTGGTTTTGGGTGAGTAAATAAATGTACTCGAACCTCCGAGTCCGTTTGTTTTTATAATTTGAGGAGATCGATGCTGGCGCGAATATAACAGAATCTGGCCAGTGACATTTGATTGTAGACGTCGCTGGCTTCGTAACCCCAGAGTCTGCCATTCAAAAGAGAGTCAGACTCGGTTCTATGGTTTTCGCAGGAGCGGTAAAATTTAGTAGTTGGCTGGAAGGTACAAACGACTGAGAGGATACTCGTCAGATCCAAGAGGCGAAATCACGAGTAATGTTGATAGAGGAGGCAAAAAGAGACCCGGTCCCTAAATCCGGAACCGTGTACAAATGAGCTCGGTTGAACACAGTAAATGGAAACCAACCAAAAATGCAGGCATGAAATTAATTACTACGTGGTTGACCGTCATGGTCTGTAACTGCATCAGCCTTTTGACAAAATGTCTCGCGCCTTGTAAGTTTGTCGACAAGTTGACCAGGAGTATGAAAAATGAAAAAAAATGTCCCACTTCAAACTTTCAGATGGGATAACATTTTTTGAAAAAAAAGGGAAATTTTTGACCTTTTGGAAATATCAACAAACCTTGTGCGGTTTACCGGATGGCAATCTGATATCAGCGAATGCAAATTTAGGTATACAAACAACAAATGCCCAAGATTTTTTCAAGAGGATGGTTGTCGGCGCGAACGGGAAATTACCATTCAATATCAACCAGATACGGTCACGTTTCCTGGACCGTCGGCAAAAAAGGCGCGTCACAAGGAAATATCGCGATGCACTGTCTCACCAGCGCGCGTTGATGGAACCCATCTCCATTTATTTACTCCATGTGTACTTTGTACATATTTTTCAAGGGATTGTATTGGGCCCGGCCCAAGCGTATTTACTTGGCAAACAAAGCGTGCCATATACGTGGCGCGCTTTAGGGCCGGCACGCACCTGACCCAACTCCAACTCCTTTCTTTAACTTCTTATAGCTTCGACTTTACTCTTACTTTCACTTTCACATTAGACTTGTATTGGATATGCGGCTTCTGAGCTCGTCGCTACTGCTGCTGCTGCTCTCAGCGACGGAATGCCTCGCCGACTCCAACAACGCCATGTACCCGCCAGGCCTGCAGCCGCTCATCACGCGCGCCAACGTCCTGCTGTCCTCTGGCCAGTTCAGCGACGCCGCCCGCGTGTACTCTGAGGCCATTGGTGCGTCTCCCATTCCAACCAAGGTTTAAAATAATAATAATAGGTTATAAGACCAATCGCCCCTCGACTACCTCCTGTTCTACAAGCGCGCGACGGCGTACCTGCAGATGGGGCGGCACGCGCCCGCGCTTGACGACTTTGCGCACGTGCTGACGCTGACGCCGCTGCCCGCCGCGCACCTCATGCAGGCGCGCATACACGCCAAGGACGGGCGGTGGGCGCTTGCGAGACAGCAACTGGCACTGTACGCACCCAAATCGGAGAAGGAGGGCGCGGAGAAGGAGGCGCTGCTGGCGGATGTGGCGGAGGCGGAGGCGGCGGAACGGGACGCAACGGGCGCGCGGAAGGCGCAGCTGTGGACCAAGTGCGTGGAGAGCGCGAGTCGGGCGTTGAGGACCGCGACGCATAGTGTGGGTGTACGGACGATGCGTGTGGAGTGTGAGCTGGGCGCGGGCGATATCGAGGGCGCGGTGGGCGATATGAGGTTTTTATTTTCTTATTATTTATTGCGATATATACTCATTCTGGGCTGCAGCCGCCTCCCCCCCCCTCCTCCCGCCCTCCACGCACCAGGCCCTCTACGCCCTCACCTTCCGCCTCTCCTTCTTCCTCCTCCCGCCCTCCCCCGTCCCCGCCAACGCGCTCAAATCGTGCCTGCACTCCGACCCCGAGTCGCCCTTGTGCCTGCCTTTACACCGCCTGAGCAAGGGCTTAGAACGCGGGTTCAAGGACGTGGAGGAGCTGGAGGGCGCGGGCGACTGGCGCGGGGTGCTCAATGTGCTGCTCAAGGGCGGGAAGCGGAAGGGCGAGGTGTGGGCGCGCTGGGAGGAGGCCGCGGGGCGCGAGATGGCCATGACGACACTAGCGGGTGGGTCCTCGCTCTCTCCTTTTATTATTATTGGTATTAACAAACGCATGACACAGGCACGACAATCGACGACCTCCACTTCGGCTTGCGCTCCACCGGAAGCAAGAACGAGCCGTCCGCGATCACCCTCCCCTCCGTCGCGCACACGTCCCCGCGCCGGCGCACGCTGCTCCGCGCACTGTGCAAGGCGCACACGCAGATCGAGATGTACAGGCGCGGCGAGGAGTGGTGCAAGCTTTTGCGGGGGATGGAGGTGAGTTTGTGTTTTTGATGTTTTGCGCTTTTGCTAACCAATTCTATCGTAGGGCGGAGAAGAGGACGCAGACGCGCTGCGCGGGATCGGCGAGGCGCTCGTCGTGCAGGAGGAGTACGAGGAGGGCGTGCGCTACCTGGAGAGGGCGTTTGAGGCGACGGGCAGGTCCGATCGGGAGGTGGGTGGTTTTTTTTTTTTGCTTGCGACTATTTTGTCTTGCGCTGTCCGGGTTGTTGGGTTTTTTTTTTCGTCGTTTTACGATTGGGGCCTTGCGCGGCGGGTTCGTTCGCGTCGAGACTGGTGCTGCCTTCCTTCCTTTCTTCCTTCGCTTCGACGATTGTTGTGCGGTTGGGGCTGTGGGGGCGTCACGACGGGTTGTGCTGGCGCTGCCCGGCCTGGTGGTGATTGGCGCTGCGGGGCCCGGGTGCTCGTCGGTCGGCGCTTTTCGGTGGTGCTGGAACAGGCACTTGGCACTCTTCTCGCGCGCGCGGCGCGGCGGTGACTGTCCTGGCGCGGACGTTGGTCTGACCATCCCACCTGCCTGGGTTTTTGGTGAGGATTTCGCTGCCCGGGCGAACGGTGGGCGTGGTGTGCTGGGTTGTGGGGCTGTTGGCTTGTGGGGGGTGCTGCTGGGGTTTGCCGGAGCTGGCCATGGAGATCGCGATGAGCCAGCGAATCTTACCGTGTCCCCGCCCCGCCCGACTGTTAGCGACTGCAGTGGCGCTTGTGCTGCCGACGCTCGGGTGCGCCTGGCGGACATCGCCGTTTTACGCTGATGCAGGAGGTGGATTCGACCCGGTTCGACCCAGCGTTGCAGGCGCTGGTGATTGAGTTGGTGCCGTCGCTCCCGCTGGGGCTGGGACTGACATGAACCGCATCCGAGCCATCGCCCTTCGTGGTGCCACATCATGGTTTCTTCGCCTCATCCTGCCCCGTTTCCATTTTCGTTTTCGGTTTTTCAGTTTCTTCTTCTCCTGACCCGTCTCTTCACCCATTTTCGTTTTCCCAACAAAAAACACAAAAAACTAACCTCCCCTTCACAGTTCCAAGCGCGCCTGCAGAAAGCGCAGCGCCTGCTGAAGCAGAGCCGCGCCAAGGACTATTACAAGGTTCTCGGCGTCGCGAGGGACGCGGACGCAAAGACGATTAAGAAGGCTTTGTGAGTGTTTTCTCTGCTGCGTTTTTGCCTGCCCACGCGCTGCACATTGGTTGCCGCGTTCTTCGTCGAAGCGTCTTTGCCTGCCTACGCTGCGCGTGGGGACGTCCTATCTGCCTGCCGGCGAATGAGCTCCTAGACTTCTATTCACCCGTCTCCTTATCAACACTAACTAACGCCTCTTTTTTTCTTTCTTTTTTCTCCCCCAGCCGCACCGCCGCCAAGACCGCGCATCCGGACAAGGGCGGCTCCGAGGCGAAGATGGCGGCCGTGAACGAGGCGTATGAGGTGTTGAGTAAGCCGGGTGAGTGGGTTTTTGTTTTTTACTATTATTTTCTCGGGTTTTTTTTCCTTTCTTTTTTCTTTTTTGGAGGGGGGGACGGTGGTTTTGCGGAGGGTGGAGAAGTCCTGGCGTAAACGAGCATCGTGCTCGCCTGGCGATCCGTTCCGTGCCCTGGAGTGCGTGGGGCGATGCGGACGAGGTGTCCCACTCGCCCGGGAGCGAGGGAGCGCCGCAGAGCAGCCACGGAGCGCTGATTGGGGTGTGGCTGCGGCGATGGCGGTTGGCGTGCTGCGATGCTGGACGGGCGTCATGTCGTTGTTGTTGTTATCGATACCGTGGAGGGAGTGGTGGGGAGCCCGTTCCTTCCCTGCTCGGCCTTCAGTCGAGCTGATGATGGCTCTGCTGTCCTTGCCAGTTGACGGGCGTTGGTCGTTGTCGTTGCTCAGTGGTGGAACCCGCTCCTTTCCCTGTCGAGCACAGATGCGCGCATCTCTGGGCGAGTCGGTGGGGCGGATTGCTTCGCTATGGCGTGGAGGGAGTCGTGGTTGTGGTTATTCGCTCCCTCTCTGTCGAAGATTCGCGCTCTCCTCGTTGGGGCGCTGCGTGGAGCGGATTACTTCGTTGTGTCGCTGTGTCGCTATGGCGGCGCTATGGGCGGAGTGGACGGACGCTCGTGGGTCCGCCTTGAGTCGCGAGTCGAGTAGGGCATCGGTGCGCCGGTACGCCGTTCATCGATGCCCCGCTCGTGGACGCCTGGTTTCGTCGATGTCCGCATCCGGGGGGTACCGCACGACTCGTCACGCACGGCGCCAGGACCGGACACGACGCCGAACTCGTGGATGCGCCTCGCGGAGTCCACTCGTCGGGACGCTCATTGGACTGTGGGCATTGATTGGTTCCTGGCGTCTTTGTACTTTGGTGTGGCTGGCGCACCATATCTCGCGCGACGTGCCCATGTCGTCCTCCCGCGAGTTTCCTTTCTTCTTCCTCATTTTCTTCACTTCCCTTACCTCGCCCTCGCCCTTCCCGTTCCCTCATCTCTCCACCTTTCCATTGTCCATATACTTCCCATCCATATACTTCCCTCCATCACAGCTAACTCTTCCTTCACCGCACCTAAACTAACACCCCTCCCCACAGAACTCCGCGCGCGCTTCGACAACGGCGACGACCCGAACGACCCGATGGCGCAGCAGGGCCCAGGCGGCGGCGGGCACCCATTCGCGCAGTTCTTCCAGCAGCAGAGCGGGGGGTTCCCCGGCGGTGGCGGCGGGTTCCAGTTCCATTTCCAGCATGGGCATTAGTTGGCGGGCTTGTGGGGGCGTTTGGTGCTCAGGCGGTGGGCGCTGGGAAGGGAAGTGTACGATGGAGAGGTTCCTTGGACGATCCTCTCTACATACAAACATACTACTTACACGCGTATATATATTACTATTGTGGTGCTCGAAGATAGTGTATTGTTGGCCTGCGATAGATTTTCTTTTTTTTTTCGCCCGCGGTATTCTGTGCGTTGTGACACACCCGCTGTCATGGTCACGTCTTTGTAAGGAACTTGTTTTCTCTCTTCAACTTGAGAGCTGCGGGTCCTGTAATCCCTCGCGACTGGTGGTATAATAAAGGGCTTTACTTCTTGGAGATTTTCTGAATTCTTGTCCCCTCGGGCCGTTCTCCATTGGTTTCCCAGTAGAATCCTGTGGGTTCAGGTCTAAGTTCGTCATCAGCCTCCGACAATAACCTCTGCTTCCATTATCGCTGCTTCATTCGTCCCTGCTTCACCGCAATCGATATCCCCCGTGCTCATACATGCGGTCTCGGCCTCTCCGAGTCAGGGCGGCAGTCACATGTAGCAAATCTCGATTCCCTGTCCGTTCGGATTCGGAGAATGGCACACCATTTTGGACCGACCTGTCTAGCGACAGATGACTATATTCCTACTCATTATAATCGGTGGGACTCTGGAACAGCCTTCAGCGAGACGCCGACTCCACTACTCGTCCGTTGGTCGACCGAGATGCCGCTGGCCTGTCCACCTTCATTTCCCATTTCTTTCCAACAGCAAGCCAGCAGGGGCATCGACAAAGCTGTCGAGAGTACATGCAGTTATCTGCCAAGGTTGTAGACTTGCACAGCTTTATTTCGAGGTCCAAGCGTCTTACTTCAACTGATTTTCACAAGATCAACTTCTCAAGTCCAAAAATCTTCCCATGGCGGCGGCTCAGGCAATTCTTGAAATAAAGGCTGTGGATGCTCAACAGCGCTTTTATATATCCTCTTAATATGCTGAACAGCTCTGTGCCCCCTCTAAATCCTCCCCTCGTTCTTCTAAAAAACTTCCTCGAAATTATGTCGCATGGCAGTCGCCTCTACAGCCGTCTCCTGCTTCCTGAAGGACACGGTTACCCCCTGTTTCACCCAAAACCTTTCGACGACCTGCCCGAGGAAGCTCGGAGGGTTGGGACAGAGATTGGGGATGTTGGGGTCGTGACATCCAATGGATCCTTCGATGTTATCTTCAATATCTGTCGTGCGGCTGATGACCCAATCAATCGATTTGGGGTTCCTGAGGGTTTCGAGCAGGTCCGTCTTACCCAAGGCGATGTGGCAACCCAGACATTATGCCACCGCCCTGGATCGGATGTATCCAATACAAAAATCAGCAAGCAGAGACTGGGTGTAGACGCTGGTGTGGACGGCAACGTGCAAGTGCCGATCTTTCTGCGTCTCCTACTCACCTGAATGATATATCCCTTTGCTTAGGTTTCTTCCACTTGGCGCAGGAGCAGTGGTAGAGATATCAACCACTTCGAAGGAGGTGGCAGTTCTTCTGCTGCCCGACGGCGCTTCCCGTTTTGACCTTCGGCGTTTACAAGATTTTCGAGACTATGCTCTCAAGCATGCTCAGCATTGGTATGCATTTGTGAACGGGCAACTCGGACGTATGGTCCAGAGAAACGCGTTGTACCTTGTGACCGGTGTGGACAAATGTTCTACTTGGAGTGTGGCGGCTATGGAGAACCAGTCCGAAGACTGTCGAGTTTCCCTGAAGCTCAAAGCCGCTCAGATGGGATCTGCTGGAACAACGTGTGCATGGGAGTGGGAAACTGCTAGTTCATTCGCAAACTCCGGCCCCAGACGACTTCCAGGAGAAGAACTATGGAAAGATAATCAGACTGTCTTCTTGCGCGGTTTCAAGGTCGTTGTACGCCGTGCTCCTTTAAAAATGCGTAACAAGGCGCTGTCAATTGTGGATTCCAAGCCTTCCGACATCCTTTCGAAAAGTCGGTTCATTCCATATTCACGCCTATCATCTGGCGGCACCAACTCCAGTTCCTCGTCGCGTTCCCCGACCCAGCCCAGCGATCTCGCAAATTCTGATGATTCTGAATATGTTGAATACTTTCCTACTAGTCTCGCTGTGCGTTGTATGCATTATTAACCAAGCAAATCTGATCCTTCGCACAGGAGTCTCATCCTGCCAATACCATCAACGCGTATCTTCTTGACTCTGTAAGTTACATCCATACCCACCCGGTCTCTCCACGGCTGACTTCTGCGCCAGGATTGTGATGCGATGGTTGCCGTCGCCCACGACGACGAATGGGCCTCCGTGCTGAATGAGGTGAGTTTCAGGACCTAATGTCTGAGCGAAGCTCCGACCCCCTTTCGTGCAGGATGATGATAAAATGCCTGAAGACGCGGAGCTCATCATGCGTGTCTTGAACAAATATGAGCTAAGTTTGGGACAAGGTGCGTGTTTTGAGTTGTCTTTATAGCTGCTATTGACACATGTAAGGCGGCGTCTGGCTCGGGGACCGTCGACTTGATCACGATTTGGAATCGCCCTGTGCCGCCTCCCATGGGCCGAACATAATCAGGATGAACGCGCAAAGACGGCATGGAACCGCTCTGCTAGCGGCTGCAAAGGCGGGATATGACGCCGTGGTCCAGCAGCTTCTCGAGAACGGCGCAGACGTGAACCAGGGAGGAATATACGGAACTGCTTTGCAGGCAGCATCTGCAGCGGGACACAAAACAGTAGTCCAGATCCTCCTGGAACACGGCGCCGACGTGAACAGGCAGGGACTACAATACGGAACCGCTCTGCAAGCAGCATCTGCAGCGGGACACGAAACGGTAGTCCAGCTCCTCCTGGGCCGCGGCGCCGACGTGAACTCGCAGGGTGGAGCATACGAAACCGCTCTGCAAGCAGCATCTGCGTCGGGACACGAAACGGTGGTCCAGGTCCTCCTCGAGAACGGCGCGGACGTGAACTCGCAGGGTGGAGCAAACGGAACCGCTCTGCAAGCAGCATCTGCGTCGGGACACGAAACGGTGGTCCAGCTCCTCCTGGACCACGGCGCCAACATCAACTTACGGGGAGGAAAATACGGAACCGCTCTGCAAGCAGCATCTGCGTCGGGACACGAAACGGTGGTCCAGCTCCTCCTGGAATACGGCGCCGACGCGAACATGCAAGGAGGAGGATACGGACTCGCTCTGCAAGAAGCGTCACGGTGCGGGAGTACAGAAGTAGTCCGGCTCCTCCTGGAACACGGCGCCGACGCGAACAAGCAAGGAAGAGAATACGAAACCGCTCTGCAAACAGCATCTGCGTCGGGACACGAAACGGTGGTCCGGCTCCTCCTGGAAAATGGTGCCGACGTGAACCAGGCAGGACTATATGGAACCGCTCTGCAAGCAGCATCTGCGGCGGGACACGAAACGGTAGTCCAGCTCCTCCTAGAACACGGCGCCAACGTGAACTTGCAGGGAGGAGAATACGGAACCGCTCTGCAGGCAGCGTCTACGTTAGGACACGAAACGGTAGTCCATCTCCTCCTGGACCACGGCGCCAACGTGAACTTGCAGGGAGCAGAATACGGAAACGCTCTGCAAGCAGCATCTGCGTCGGGACACGAAACGGTGGTCCAGGTCCTCCTCGAGAACGGCGCGGACGTGAACTCGCAGGGTGGAGCAAACGGAACCGCTCTGCAAGTAGCATCTGCGGCGGGACACGAAACGGTAGTCCAGCTCCTCCTAGAACACGGTGCCAACGTGAACTTGCAGGGAGGAGAATACGGAACCGCTCTGCAAGCAGCATCTGCGTCGGGACACGAAACAGTGGTCCAGCTCCTCCTGGAACACGGCGCCGACGTGAACTCGCAGGGAAGAAAATACGGAACTGCTCTGCAAGCAGCGTCACAGTGCGGGAGCAGGGAGGTAGTCCAGCTCCTCCTGGAACACGGCGCCGACGTGAACTGTGAGGGAAGAGTATACGGAACCGCTCTGAGAGCAGCATCTGTGTCGGGACACGAAAAGGTAGTCCGGCTCCTCCTTCAACACGGCGCCGACGTGAACCAGAAAGGAGGACTAGTATACGGAACTGCTCTGCAAGCAGCATCTGCGTCGGGACACGAAACGGTAGCCCGGCTCCTCCGTCAACACCGCGCAGACACGAACTCGCAGGGAAGAGTATACAGAACCGCTCTACAAGGTGCATTAACGGAGGGGGATGAGAATGCGGTACGGCCCCTCAAGCCCGGCGCAGACTTGCGAGTCAAGAAGTTGCAAGCAAGAGAATACGGTTCCAATCTACAGCAGCGGTAGTATCGAGGCTCTGTATGCAGCTAAATAGTTCTCTTTGTATTTACCTTACCTATCGTGCTCTACTAGTGATATGTACAACTTCATACACGCCGCCGATGGTTGGACGACTTGCAAGACTCGCGCGAGCCGATCAATCTACGCAGAGCTGGCGGAGCTTCCACGATCTAAGCAAATCTTACCCCAGGACCGTCCACCGCTATCCCTTCGTCTTCGATGGACCTCCACCCTCATTGAGCCTCACCAAAAGCTGCCGGATACGTCACTGACCACACAGGAAACACTAAGAGATCAACGTACCCTAGACCTCTTGCTCCAAGGCCAGCAGCTTTGTCAACGCCGCGTTGGCCCCGGTTACTGCCACCCCACAGATCAGTACGCAGGCCTGCAACAAAGAGCGCGACGCACGACGGTTGCGCTCCTCCTCAGAGGACACCTTCACTGGAAGAAGATGACGATGAGTCAGAGTATCGAGAACGACGGCGGTGCCGCGAGCGAGTCCGACGTACAGGAAGCGATATCGGATTGGAGATCGATGATGGTGGCTTGAGCTTGGGCGATGAGGATCTCATTGGCATCCTGCGCAGCTTGCTTGACTGGTAGGCGAGATTACAGCTAAGTTATTGAGGGACCGACGACGACGCGGGCAATGTAATTCAAGATCTGGACGATGATCAGTTGCGGCGCGCACGGACCAAGCGCTGACTTGCAGGTATTCGATGCTGGGCCGCATTGGGTCATAGAGGCGACGAGGACCCTGCTCGATCAGGAGGTCGCCGATAAAGTCGAAGTGGCCTTTCACGACATGCATAACTAGCTGGATGGTGAATTCGAGATAGCGAGACACGCGAGGAGCGGACGCGCATTCAGCCAGTTTCGGTCCCGAATCCTCATGTTCCTCGACTAGGGAAAAGGGTCAGTCGGCTACGAGAAGTGGTAGAGCTCTACGCACGCCGGGCGACCGCTGAATCACGCTCAACGATCTTGGATCGGGCATTGGCGGCATCCTCCGCCCTCAATACACCGACCTGGACCGAACGAGCCGCCATACAGCCGGAGGCAAAGCGGGAGAGCGTACATGAACTAATCTGCGACTCGCCCGTCTCAATGGCACCGCTGCGAGTGGCGGCGACCTGCACAATGGAACCCTGCTCCTCATGCGCTTCCATCGCCTTCAGCGCCTCATTGGCACGCTTCAGGACCTCGTCGGTGCGCTCTGGCCTGATGAAGGCATACCAGTACATGCAGCAGAGGAAGGGGAGCGATCGTACAGAAGGAAGCGTCTGATTGAAGGGTGGCAATTTTCGTGTAAGCTACGAGTCGACGATCAGCGAGCGCGACGGGCAGGGAAGAAGAAAAAAGGACCTTCTGCCAAGGCGGCTTCCGAGGCGACACGACTTTGCTCCCCTAGTGTCGCCTGTTTTTTCAGGTTGAGCTCGAAGCACCTGTTAGCGACTTTGACTGCAACCCGCGTTAGCTGCAGGCAGAGAAGAAAGGCGAAGACTTGCGCAAAGCATTTTCGGACCGGAGAGCGGTATTTTCGGCGTTGGCTGCTCGTGTGGTGATCAGAGCGGAGGGGATGAAGGAGGGATGGAAACGGACCCTTCTCCGTCGCCGACTGGGATTTCGTACATTCCTGCTTCGAGTGCGCCTCCGCGGCTTGAAGGGTCTGGGCAAAGTGCGCGTTGGCTTGCTGGGCTGTAATTGGTAGGCGTCAGCAACTATGGATGCAGAGACGGAGCACTTACCCATTCCCAGCTCTGAGAGCAATGCGACGACCTTCTTGTTCGCTGTGATGCAGGTCAGGATGGAGAGCATGCGGTGTAAGCGGAAAAACGGACTCTCAGCGGCAGCGGTCTCAGCTTGGGCACGGCCTGGAGACTGCGTCAGCAGCGGGCTCGAAATTGAAGTAAAACGTGCGCACGAGCATTATAATTCAGTACCACCTGACTAGAAAACGTCTCTGTCATGAAGCCTAGGAACTCCGGCGGAAAAGGAACGCTCTGGGGAGCAGCGGGTGGTGCGAGCTGGTTCATGAGCTCCTTGCAGACCGAGGTTCTCTGATTCCAGGCGCGCGACGAGTTCCGAATGAGATCGCGCCTTGGCTGCGGCGTGGGTGCTGATGATAAGCGTCTCGTCCAGCTGCCTCATCGTCCGCCGCCTCAGAAAAAACACTCAAGCGCGGCTTCTTCCTCGACGTGGCGCCTCTTCTTCTCCTCTTCGTTCCGGAGGGCATGCTGTATCAGCGCTGTTGCCAGAGTATCGGTTGGTGCATCCGTTCAGGTTTCGACGCGATACCGTGGAGGGAGTGGCGGGGAACCCTTTCCCATATAAGCACAAACGCCGATGACCCAGCGCCGCACAAGGCCGCAGTCACTCGTTCCACCCCATCGGCACAACGCCCTCACGAGCGTCCCTACGAGAAGAGCGCGTGGTGTTTACCAATGTTATCCTCCAGCCGCCTTCACACTGTCACTGATCACACCGGTCACATCGGTCCGAATTTTCCGGCCACCTATTTCTGTATCAGCTCAAACAACCCCGCTCTGTATATTGTGAATGAGAATAATTTTGCTGGACTTTACTTGGCCCGTCAGTACACAAGGAAACCCATTGACTGAGGTCACGATTTGTATTCAAGTCAAGTAGCATATTACATGGTTGCACGATGTACCACTACTTACATCTGGAAAAAATAGGGTAACTACGATCACTATGTCGCGCTACCGTAGTAGCCGTAGCGGCATGTAGTGATCGTAGCTACCCTATTTTTTCCAGATGTAGCCCAGCTTCAGTATTTAATATCGAGTAAGCATGTACCCCGCTTTTGATTCTCAGCATTCAACGCGATTAGGAATACTATCGACGCGGACGAATATTTCGCCCATTTTTGACGTTCACAAGAGAGTAACAAGTGTATTTTTCACCCGTTGATTGACAAACCTGCCGCTGAGCAGTGCATATATGTAACGAGGAAGAAATTACCATCGTTCCACGACAATATAGGTACCCGTGGAAATTCGTGTTGTGAATTCTTTTTTTTTTGGGGGGGGGCGAGGAGAGAAGGAATCGGGCCTGCCTGCGGTGATGTCGTGAGCTAAGAAGCGGTGACTATATTTTGGGCCTCACCTGATCCTAAAAGTAGTTTTTGTCGCTTGTTCCGACGTGGATTGTGACTCCGAGCGCGGCCAACCGACGAAGTTTATCGGTATGAATACAGGAGCGATGTCGGGCCGGGTAATGGGGCCAGACGAAACGAAAAGTCTGCAAACTCGCGAGCCCCCCCTCTGCGGAAGCGGCCCTGATGTGGAGGGTGTCCAACAGGTGCTCGTTGATCTCCTCTGGCTCGCACTCCAAAAGCGCGAAGTTCCGAAGTTGTGGAAGGAACTGGGGCTCGTTTGCGCGGTTCAATGCGAGAAGCAATTCATCTTTGTGCGCCCACGATGAAGTGCAGAGTTCGAGTGTGGTGAGCTGTTGCATGCAATGGAGCCAGCGTAAGGATACCATGGGAGTGTTGTCGCCGAACGTGAAGGTTCGAAGGGCCATGGATGCGAGGAACGGAAGGACAACTGTGTCGTCCAGCAGCTCTCGAACTTCACAAATGTGCAATGTGTTTAGCGCGGGGAGCCGGAGGAAGTGGATAATGTGCGGGGTGCGCCAGAGCTTGAGTGAGAGTAGACTGGGCTGGAGCAAAGGTGATTCGGAGGTGCTATCACCAAGCGTGCCACGGCGAAACTCCAACTCGCGCAGGGAAGAACTTTTCCGCAGCACGCTCAGACATCCCGCAACATCAATCCCGATGCCGACGAATTTCGTCAGCTGACTCCAGGGAAACGTGAAGAGCGATGGCGGTACATCGATCAGACGCAGTGTCCGAAGGTGGGGAGCATTGCGGAAGACATCCGAGTCGAGAGTTGCATTCGACCTGATAGACATTTTAAGATCCTCAATTTCTAGTTCGCGAAGCATCGGGAAAGTTGCCCCGCCACGCAGGCCGAGAAGACATTCCTCCGTGGTATAGAGGTGGAAGTCACCAAGATACGCCGCATGGTCGTGGAGAATTTCATTCATTCTGTCCAATTTTCCTGTAAAGCTGAAGGAAAGAGGAAGGGACCGCCCACGGGCGAACCAAGTCCGAATGAATTCTTCCAGTTTTTCTGGATCGCTAAGCCCGAGGTGCGACAAGTCGTCGTCAGAGTCGATATCGATGTCGAGGCGGGTCCACAGCGCAGGAGTAAACAGAGCGAGGGTATTCCAGGCCCTGCAAATACCCAGCAGGCTCAAGGGTACTTCAGAAGGAATAGGATAAAGAATGTCTCCACTTGCAGGGAGGCTCAGGGAGGCATTGCAAAAGAATTTCAGACCCGATCTCGTGTGGAAGGGTCAGGATGGGATAAGCATAGGCAGCCAGCTGCTCCTGGACTGCAGCCTTGCGGCTTTCGAGTTCCTGCAAATAGCTTTGATGATGCGCTATAGAAACTTCGAGCTGGGCCAGCTCGTCGCGCAAGCCGCCAAGCAACATGGGAAGGTTTGACTCCAGCAGTCAAACTAAACTGGTGCAAATACGTCGCAACAAATCTCTTTCAACCAGACAAGCATGCTGGCTAAGCTACGATTTCAAGTGCGTCCCAGAAAACCCCTTGCAGCGGCTCGAGCCTAAATATCGGATAGGACCAAAATTAGCCATAAATTAGTGAAGGGGGTTTTTTCCTAATTTTTTCTTGGTGTGACGACATGATGTTTTGAGCCTCTCTGCCTGACAAACATCATCTTCCCCCGCATCTTTCATGAGCCCAACATGAGCCACAAGTTAACCTAAGCGGAGAAAATTAACCCAAACGGAAAGAATACGTGGCAGAATGGCAGAGCAAGACCAATTAGTACGGAATGCTGTTGACTTGACATGCCACTCAGCGTCGTTGACAGGTTATCTATCTACCATGGTCAAAGTTCGAGAGACCTGAGGAAAGAAAAGTGAAGCCATGCCTCTACGCACCTACCACGTCACATTCGCAATTCTCCTCTTCCTCGTACCAACATCAGTCGCAGTCATTGACATCGCCGTATGCCAACAGAGGATCTCCGCCGCGCTTCTCCGGGACTCCTCTCTCGCCGACAACACCACCATCTTCTACCAGACGCCGGCAACAGCCCAGAACGGCAGCCTGACGCTCCTTGGGTGCGAACTGTACTGCGCGCCTGGCCAGCCACGCCTTAAGGCCGACTGCGGCAACCGTCTATTTCAGTGGTTCCTCCCCACCCTGTTTTTGATCGTTAGCATTGCGACGCCGCCCATCGGATGGTGGTACCAGGTCTGGACGAGCGTGCGGCCCGTGGCGGATCCTTTTGATGCTATCTTGTCGGTCAGTCATCGCTTGAGCGTCGCGGAGAGGTGCCATTGTGACGCTGCAACTCTGGCGAACGAACTGGCCTCGAAAGAGGATGCGTCGGGCGAGGGTGGCGAATCTGTTCGGGAACGGGACAAGGACACGCAACGCCTTGCTGACCATCGCCTACAAATCAGCATCGCCCTCCTTCACTACACCCTCCCAATCATTGTCCCCCACTTGGGCCCCAAACATATACTCTCCACCCTCATCTCGTCTTCCCGCCTCAGCAACACCCAGCTTACCTCCCTAATCCGCCACACCGCCGGCAGTCTCGCCGAGGACCGCACGCACGCCGCAGGAGCATGGTTCTCCACCGTCTCCTGCATCGTCGGCTTCGTTCTCGCCACTGTCCCGCACCTCGGCGGGTCCAACCCGTCGGGAGCCATGGTAGCCGCGTCGCTGGTGCTAGCTCCGCTGACGCGCGACGTGCTGCTCGGGCACGCTGTCGGTGAGGCGGGGTCCCATTACCGCGTGCGCAAAGTACTAGGATCGCTTCTGGTCCGTTGCCAATGCGCGGGCGAGGTACTCCAACAGCTGCGTGAGGCGCTGAGCCCCGAGAAGGAAATGGACACGTTGGCCTTGGATGCGGGCACGTCGTGGTATCAGCCGCGCCGGCTCCTGGCGGAGGAGCGGAAGGGCAGGACATGGACCCATCGCGCGGCCGTAGCATTGTTGCTGGCCAACACCCTGACGTCGTTGGCCGCCGCGGCAGCGGCGCTGGCCGCGCCGCCGAGCTACCTGAATGACCGGCACTTGCTCATTTTGGGGATCTTGGGCGGATGGATCCTCAGCGCGTTGATGACGCGGCTGTTAACTCGACGTGACAAAAGAAACCACGAGCGCCTCAGCTTCATCGTAGCCAAGGACATGCTCCTCGCCGTCGCCATCCCGGTGCTCTTCTCGATGACAACTTGCGGCTGGCTGAGCACCTGCAAACTATGGGGCAACTACTACGGCTACGGCGCGGCACACGCCCGAGTGCCCCTGGACAACGCCGCCGCTTTTGTGTGGAACAACGACGTGCTGTACCCGGCCCTTGTGTGCGCGTGTCTTGGGCTGAACCTGCTGACGTATCTGGTCCTGAGGTGGTTGGTGTACCGGACGGCGTTTCTGGTGCTGGTGTGGAGTGAGGGCGCGATAGGGGAGGCGTTGCGTTCCGGGGAGGGAACGATGGGTCTGGATATAGAGCTTCAGGACTTGAACTTGATTTCTGTGGCAGCGTCAGGAAATTCAAGTTCAACATCAAGTCTTAGCTCATATTCATAGTGAATCGATCGAAGCCAAGATTGTTGCCAAAACGTCGTGTGCTCGGTCCAAACACCTGGCTTCCGCCCACAGTTCCCCAAAGACTGCCAGTTTTCTGCCTCTGCCTCGCTCGTTGTCTGCCACTGCTCGCTCGAGTTGCTATCCCAAGAGTGTTTTTTGACTTCCCCCAACATTTTCCAGGTGCTAATGGATTTACAAGCGTCGGTCCGGTTCACTAGTTGCGGAAAATTCAACCCTAACCCCGGATGAGATCATGGTATAGATCCCCTTCTACGGTCGTTATTGGTCTTGATTTACACTCAGGTGACCTTTTACCTATATCGAGAAAATGATGAAGACATGAATGAAGCATGGCCGAATTCCCTCTACCACTTGAATTCTCACTTATTTGTTATCTCACGGCGCGATATGGATTTCAAGCCTTGAAATAGATTCTATTCTATAGGTAATTAATCAGACAACCCGCCATTCTTTAGCGTTCTTGTGCTCAACCCGAAGGCCTGATCATAAAGCGTCCTCATTGGTTGAAGACCTTTTTTTCGGCTGCGTTAGCAATACGACACCCACGGCGCTCATAAAAGCTGCGTAGTCCCCAGCAGCTTCTCCCTCGTACTCGTCCGCCGGCCTCCGACTGCTAGTTGCACTTTACTCTGCACTTGCCAGTGCACTATGGAAAGCTCCAGTGAAAGCTCATGTGCACATTTTCGAATATCAAGAGAAATATAGATAGCTCCCTCACTTGCCGCCGACGTCCTCCGCGACGTAAGCGGCGCGCGCTTTCTTTCTTTGCGTTCGGCGTTCTGCCGACCTCGCTTCAAGCCCCAACGCGTCCAAGTACCGCGGAATGTTCAATTCAAGTTTAAACCTCAACTCCCGGCCTCCCCACAACCGCCTACTGCAAATTTCGAGGCCCGCCCTTCTTTTATAAAAATACACGATTCCGTGTTCCTGCGGGCACGTTTAACACGTGCATGTACGTGGCTTTTCACCTATATGCCCAGGACCATAAGCGCTGGTGATTTTTTGAGCGGTGAGTTTCTTCTTTTTTCCGTTTCCAACGAATCTAATGTGTCTTTCACGCGAATCTATCGCGCATATGAGGGCTAAGGCTTTTTCTATTCCTTTTGTACTACTTCTAACGCGCTTTTTAGCCGTCTCTAGTCCCTATTTAGTGAGAACGACGCGAATTTTTCAGGTTAAGCCTCGTTTGAAGCAGGTGAACGCCGGTGTCCAACAAAACTAATACGGATTTCTATTGAACCCAACGCGCTATTCAAGGTTTCTCGGGAATCCAGCGCGCACCGGACCAGAAAAACGCTTTTTTTTTGAGAGGTAAACCATCTGCCACATTTTTTGGGTTCTGGTTACAGACTGGTACAACTCGGGAAACCGAAATGGGCTGTCATCGGAGTTTAAATTTTAAGTGAGGCCCTTGTTCTCCAATGACTTTTCCATTTGAATGAAATTGAAGTCCATAGGAGTCTTTAGCTGCTAAAAACAATGAAATTTATCTCTTAAATTTTACCGGAATCTCCAATAGCGGAGAGGAAAGAGGTATCGGCTTGTGAAAGAATGGGAATTGGGATATCCGGCCATCGTAGCCGGCATCGCATCCGGCGGCGATATCCGAAGAGCGGAGTTTCGAATAGGCGGGACCCCTATATATGCTCCAATAAAGATATAAAGGTGCCTCGAATAAGGGCGCATCACAGACAAAAGGGTGGCTTTTTCAGCGCGCAATAGATCATTTCCGCCATCCGGCGCGTAGTGTAGTGTTTATTCTGGACCAATTCTGGACAAAATTTTGTGATCTGAATTCCAACTGAATTCCAGGTGACTTAGGTGGATTATAGTGTAATAAAACGCATCAGGGACACGTCCTGTGCTTGCTAGTCGCTCACGACACTCCCCAAACGCGCTCAAATGAAGCGGCTGACTATGTACCCTTGTTTGCCATCGACCGCTGATCTGTGATCCCGGACATGATCCCGGACAAAACCCCGGACACAATCGCCGGAAATCCCATTTCCCATTTGTCCTCATCGGCTTGGGCCACAATTGTTGGATTTTGATGGCTCGCTTGTCGGCAGATCGCGGCGGCACCTGCCAATATTTCAAACTCCGCAGACAGCTCAATGCACGCCAACGAGTTGTACCAGTCTGTAACCACCAAAAGTGCTTGCCACATTTTTTGGATTCTGGTTACAGACTGGTAACGAGTCTACTTACCAGCTGGCTGTAACTAGTTAACAATTCATTTGTACTATGCCAGCTGTTGCTGTAAGATGGCCCTCCGGGCATTCCCCAGTACCCTGACTCCATGAGCAAGTTGAAGTAGTACCTTTATTTATTGTTCCTTCCAATGTATTTACAGCCAGCCGTTCTGTAAGATGGCACTCCGGCATTCCCTATTACCTACCTAGACTTCTGAACTTCCAACTTGCCAAATTGTACTTAGTGGAGATGATAAACCTTTTGAAATCGCTTTTAAATTTACAGCAAAACATGCACACTGGGTGACTTTCCATAACGATAAAAAATTCCTGGGGAGTATTTGAGCAATTTCCGCCGCGATGCCGAGACAGCTGTCAGGACCCCATCACTTTTAACGTACACGATTTATTGTGAATCTTTTTGAATCTGTAGAAATCTGTCCAGGGGGTACCGACCCCCCGAACAGATTCCAATAGACGCAGAATTTCCTGAATAACCCAATTGGGTCAAATCCTTCCACAACTGGGGCGTGAGTAACGTGGAGTATGCCTTTGCGAGTCTGAAATGTCCAAAAACACTTCCGTACTGCGGGGGGCATCAAAGACCACGCGTTCATGTACGCCCGCGACGCGTCTCGACGTGTCCGTTACGTGTCTCCAACGCGTATTTACATGTCTTGTGACGTCTAAGCCACGAAGCCCCCAGTGATTATTCTCCAGCAGAGTATGGCGACATGAAGATGTGGTGCTCATGGAACCAGACAAGAAAGCAATAGATATGGGTGGATGAGGCAAATAATATTTCTGTTGTGCTTCCCACAAGAATATTGTGACTAACTGATTTGATTCCATCAATGGCACTCTCAAACAAGCTCGGATATTGCTCAGGACTATTTTATCGTTATGGAAAGTCACCCACTAGTCCTCCTTCTCCTCAACGTTAACAGTGCCTCAATGAATCGTTTAATAGGACTCGATGCAAGCGTTCGGTGATTTCCGTTGACTTGAGTTCTAATTTGGATCGGACCTCGGTCCGACATGAGTGAGTAAACGCGGGTGCAATAGACATGTTTATTTCTGGTTTGGAAACCTGGTATCTGAGTCTATCTGAGTCGGTACCAGGAATTCGGTTCTGCTACGGTCCGTAAGAGGGTTGAGAAATGTTTATCATTTCATTTAGTCTCAGTGCCAGAGTAGTGCCAGACTGCCATGACATTCCCAATTTGGGTCCCTTGTCATGACAGTCTGGGAGCGGACCAGTCAAATAGCCGCCGGAACACAGCTTCTTCCCACGCTTCGGGTATCGCTGCCGTAGCACCGCCCTCATTGTAACGCGTCGTGCACCCTCCCCCAACGCGAAATTCTCTACGGGAACACCTCTATCTAGTCGAATTCTTGTCTTTTTTTCACTGGAATATGAGTCATAACTATGGCCTCAGACCGTCCTTTGATCGACTGGACTCAGATAGCTTGACACCGAGAGCATCATCGGGGCCACTTCCAGCCCACTTGGAGTGGATATCCCCGATTATTGAGAGCAAAGGAGCTGTATGACGGCGTTTTCGGTGCTGTCTCGTAACCATTGCGGTGCAGTTTCTGATTGGTTTTGGTGGCCAACGGAGTCCGAGGAGAGCCAAATATGCTGTTAGGTGTACTCGGTAGGGAGTTTAGCCGAGCACGAGTGCAGATGGTGGATGTAGGAGGCGTTCCAGGTCGATGAAGTCATACTGTCATGACAAGGGACCCAAATTGGGAATGTCATGGCAGTCTGGCACTGAGACTAAAGATTGAGCCAAGCTGATTAATATCTCAGAATGTGGCGTTAACATGAACCGATGTGGCGGACAATACACCAAGAATGTATCCAAGAGATTGCTGCAGCATCCGGGAGGCTGAAGGAGCTAGGCTCGTCGATCAGCCTCTATAGCAGACCACGCACTTGGAAGATAGTCGTTCACGAGTGCTATGCTCTAGAGGAGGAGCATAAGTGGACGAAGACTCGAATAACCAGCCGAGGAGCATATGAAAGCCGGTCATCTCGTTAAGAGAATGGTTAATTTCCCACAGACAGCGAGCTGTCGGCAGCATATATATTTCTCTACTGAAGGTTGCAAGGCTGTACTTAGATGTATACAGCTTTTATTGTGAGGAAGTGCCTAACTTTCGGATCCACTGATTTTCATTACGGCAAGCCCAAAATATAAAGGCTGGGTATTCTCAGCAGCGCGTACAAAGCGCGTGTATCCACCTCCAACACTTTCCTCGTTCTTCTGAATAACCTCCTCGAAATTATGTCGGACAGTCGCCTCTACAGCCGTCTCCTGCTTCCTAAGGGCCACGGTTACCCCCTGTTTCACCCACAACCTTTCGACGACCTGCCCGAGGAAGCTCGGAGGGTTGGGACAGAGATTGGGGATGTCGGGGTCGTGACATCCGATGGATCCTTCGATGTTATCTTCAATATCTGTCGCGCAGCTGATGACCCAATCAACCGATTTGGAGTTCCTGAGGGCTTTGAACAGGTCCGTTTGGTCGCAGGCGATGTGGCACCCCGGACGTCATACCACCGCTCTGGATCGGATGTATCGAATACAAAAATCAGTAAGCGGAGACTGGATATAGACGCTAGTATGGACGGCAACGTGCAAGTGTTGATTTTTCTTCATCTCCACCTCATCTGATTGAAACATCTCTTTGCTTAGGTTTCTGCCTCTTGGCGCAGGCGCAGTCGTAGAGATCTCAACCTCTTCGAAGGAGGCAGCAGTTCTGCTGCTGCCCGATGGCGCTTCTCGCTCTGACCTGCGACGTTTGAAAAAATTCCGGAACTATGCTCTCAAGCATGCTCAGCGTTGGTACGCATTCGTGAACGGAGAACTCGAGCGTATGGTAGAGAGCAACGCGCTGTACCTTGTGACCGGAGTGGACAAATCCTCATCTTGGAGCGTGGCAGCTGTGGAGAACCAGTCCGAAGATTGTCGAGTTTCCCTGAAGCTCAAAGCAGCTCAGGTGGGAACTGCTGGAACAACGTGTGCATGGGAGTGGGAAACTGCCAGTTCATTCGCAGATTCCGGTCCCAGGCGCCTTCCAGGAGAAGAGCTGTGGAAAGACAACCAGACTGTCTTCTTGCGCGGTTTCAAAGTCGCTATACGCCCCACTCTTTTACAAAGGCCTCCGAAAGCACTATCGATCGTGGATTCTAAACCATCCGAAATCCTTTCGAAAAGCGGGTTCATTCCGTACTCAGGCCCATCATCTCGCGCCAACTCATTTTATCGCTCCCCGACCCAACCCAACAGCCCTTCAAATTCTGATGATTCTGAATACATCGAATACTTTCCTGCTAGTCTTGCTGTGCGTTGTATTAATTCGCACTCTGACCTAGCAAATCTGATCCTTCGCGCAGGAGGCTCATCCTGCCAATGGCATCAACGCGTATCTTCTCGACTCCGTAGGTTACTTCCATACCTGCCTGGCCTCTCCACTGCTGACTTCTGTGCCAGCATCCTGATGCGATGGTTGCCGTCACCCACGACAATCAATGGGCCTCCGTGCTGAATGAAGTGAGTTTCAGGAACAGATATCTGAGCGAAAGCACCGATCTATCTCTTCCAGGATGATGATAAAATCCCCGAAGATGCGGAGCTCATCAGGCGTGTCTTGAGCAAATATGAGACAAGTTTTGCACAAGGAGGTGCGTGTCTTGATTTATCTTCGCAGCCGCTATTGACACAAATATAAGGCGGCATCTGGCTCGGATACTCTCAATTTAATTACGATTTGGGACCACAACGACCACTGTCACGAAATCTATCGAGCTGCTCTGCTAAGAGTCGGCTGTTCCTAGCGTTATCCAGCGCGACCTCTGTTGCCTCCCATGGGCAGAACACGACATCTTGGGCTAAGTTATTCGGCGCGTTCGGCAATAGAGACACCACGGTTCGGCGGAAGAAATGGTTCTCAAACGGAAACAAGGGAGAAAAAGTCCTTGAACCTTGGACTGAAAGTTGGATTGACCTTGGGCTATCTTCTCACTTGTTGGCAATTTCGACCGCAACCGAAGAGCTGAAAACGTGAGAGTCAGCATTGGTTATATTTATGGGACTAAATTGAAACAGCGTCCTTCGGAAAGCCGGTGGCGAGGTGGGACAGAAAGAGCTAAATGATCTAGAGTCGAAAATCTCTTTCTTGCGGAAATCGCTGTCCGCGAGTGGTCATATAAGTTTCCAGTGACGTTCCTGACACTTTTGCCTGCAGATATCAAATCCCGAACGTTGGGGCACAGATCCTCGTAATCACCCCATCAAGGCGCTGAGACTCGGCGAATTTACACCAGTGATACAAAAACTAGCCGAGGATGTAAAGGATACCCTTTGGGATGGAGTCCCTCGTCGCGCCGTCGCCAAGGCACACAAAGACGCAGGCGACAAGCTCTTCGGCCGCGGGAGAATCGACAGTGACAGTCTTACAACTATCTATCGCGAATACGCCAAGTACCTACTACTCCATCCAGAGCGCGATGATGCTGAATATGTGGGTGACATATGTGAAGTTTGATCCACTTACCTACCCTTGAGGTTCTAGGTGGAGACCTTCAAAAAAATTCAGATCTTCCAAGACGCTCTCGATCGCCCCGGCGGCTTCAGCACTCTGGATTTTCCGCAGGGACTCGGAGGCCACGCTGTGGGTATTAATTAACATCGTCACATTCCGTTATAAACCCATATCCCTTCTACTTAGCGCCAGCGTAATAGCTCGTCGAAAACGGCTGAAACCGCATCCCTGACTTCCGGTCCGACAGAGGCCAAGAAGTCCCGTTGGGGTTTCTGGAGGAGCAGTGGAAAATGATTGCTTTTTACTACTGTAATCTGGAAGATGCTTTCAAAGTTTCTGGTTGTACATTCTACCGCGTAATCATCGTCAATTCCTACCCCGAGTCTTTTCCCCCAGCCTAAGTCTCGTGACTATGTTCCTGTAACGCGTGCTCGGGAATCGGGGATTATATCCCCTCTCTATCCCAACTCTCCCCCACTGAAAAAAGATCTCACCAATGTTCCATCTTGGTTCCATCCAACGATCACATCGCCCCCCTTCATGTTCATGGCCATTGGCGGTGCGACTGCAACTTACATCCGCATAGCAAACAAGGTGAATAATTGAATTAAAGCGTCTACATAGGAGGGGCTATCACAAAAACGGTTCCAGTCTAATAGACTCGCAGGCCAGTCGACGTCCACAGCGGTTACAGTCACTGAGCAGAGGTAAAGCCAAATTGGGAGAGAACAAACACACACAACATCAGAGCAAATAATGATGGGACGTCAAACAACAGGTAACCTTGTGGACGGACTGGGCCGGCTCGTCGCCTGTTTTGGTGATGGGCGATCTCCCCGCCATTTAAGAGGGTCGGACTTAGCGAAAAAGCATTGAATTCTTCAAAAAAAGTGCTCAAAGTTACTCGGTCAAAGTGGGATGACTTTTCATTCTCTATCGAACGAGACCAACTTGTTCTTCAGGTGAAAAAATGAATATTTAATTGCTGTCAGCACATCACAGTTACACATGTCTCGTTACAATATATCTACGCTGCGTCGTCGTCCGAATCCGAGTCGGAAGACTCACCCTCATTCTCGTCAAGATACCACCACTAGAATACCCCCCAGCCCAGCCAAGACTTCAAAATATACTGTTTTTCGCCCAAAAATTGACTCGGAAGGAATCAATAGAGAATTAAAAAATATCCATCTTTCATTAATACACTTCGGGGCAATTTCCAGCACTTTTTCGACATTTTTTCGCGAAGTCCGAGCCTCTTGAATGGCGGGGAGATGGACCATCACCCAAGGTAGCGACGGGGGGGCCCAGCCGGTCCCGGTTGTTACGAGTTCCACGAGTCTGTGTCATCGCAGAACAGTCATCACCGGGCCGGCTGATTCACGAGCCTACCAGTCTAAGTCAATCGCCTCCAGCATATTTCAACATGCTACACACTTACATCTACGGGCATTAAATTACAATTGGCGTTTGTTTGTGAAATGTGCTCATTTCAAATTGGTTCGGAACAAGCCTCTCTCCGGACCGGATATCCGGTCTATCTTTTGATACCAAACGATGCCCGCATCACAAAGCAATAAACGGCTGGCTTGATCCGAACCTGATCCGAACCTCAGAAATGGTAAGCGGCCGCTCTGCCTCCAGCTATCCTAAGCGCAAAGAAAGCCGCCAATCGTGCGCACGAGCATGACAAGTCGGTACCACCTGGCTGGAAAATGTCTCTGTCATGAAGCCCAGGAACTCCTGCGGGAAAGGAACGCCTTGGGCCAGCGGGCTAGTTATAAGCTCCTTGAGCGTAGCTTGACCTGTTTCCTGGCGCGCGACGAGCTTCGAATGGGATCTCGCCCTGCGATAGCTCCGAACCAAGATTGCCTCATCGTCCGGCGCCGCAGAAACGCGTCTCCGGCGCTCTCCGCATCTGTTCAGGTGTTCATCGCGATGCCGTGGAGGGAGTGGCGGGGAACCCGCTCCCGCACAACGCCGCATCCATACAACGGCACAAGGCCGCAGTCGCTCGCTCCACCCCATGGCACAACGCCCCCAACAAGGAGAGCGCGCATCCTCGGGAGGGTGGGACGCTCGGGGGCCCACCCCCGTCAATCCACATGCGCGGGGGCCACGCGCGTCGAGTCGGGGATGCTGTTCATCGGTGCGCCGCTCGTGATTTAGTCGGGGCGCTCGTA
The DNA here is from genome assembly GCA_029282285.1 of Mycena rebaudengoi. Taxonomy (NCBI): domain Eukaryota; kingdom Fungi; phylum Basidiomycota; class Agaricomycetes; order Agaricales; family Mycenaceae; genus Mycena; species Mycena rebaudengoi. The sequence continues at coordinate 17,211 of JARJCX010000190.1, read as the reverse complement.
CATACGTCTCTGCTGGGCGCCGTGCTCATCCCTCGACTGGTCTCGCACGGCTCCAGGGCCGGACACGACGCCGAGCTCGTGGATGCGCCGCTCGCGGTCTCATGAGATTGTGGCCATCCGTTCCTGCGCTTCGGTGTGGCTGGCGGACTCGACTTGGGCTTCGGGCTATGATATTGGCTCTGATACTCTCTCACGACGATCTCTGTCCTTCTTCCTCCTTCCCGTCCACCCCTAGCTGCGCCTTCCCATTTTCCATATACTCCCTCCCTCCCGAGGATGCGCGCTCCTCACGGCGTTTCGTCGAGGGTGGAGCGAGTGTACGGTGTCTGTTGTTGACAGGCGTCGAGTCGTGGCGCATTGTGAGCGCGCGCGCTTTGAGTGGAGGGACGCGCTCGAGTCGGGAATGGCTGTGCTGCGCCGCTCGCGGAGTCCCCCACTTGTTCAGGACGATTCCATGGCTCTCGAGATCGTGGTCATTCGTTCCTGGCGTACTTGTGCCTCGGTGTGGCTGGCGGACCCCATCTCACACTGTCGTCCTTTTGCGACATATCCTTTTCTTCTTACTCCTCTTCCCCTCCACCTGTCCATCTTACCTATGCCTCTCTTCATCTTACCTACACTGACCTTCATCGCACGCCCCCTCCACAGAGCTCCGCGCGCGCTTTGACAACGGCGACGACCTCAACGACCCCCATGGCGCAGCAGGGCCCGGGCGGCGGCGGGCACCCGTTCGTCCAGTTCTTCCAGCAGCAGAGTGGGGGCAGGTTCCAGTTCCATTTCCAGCATGGTCATTAGGTGGCGGATTGTGGTGGGCATTCGCTGGGCCTCTCAGTGGGGAGTGTCAATGGTGCATCTAGTTGTTGGAGGTGTGTACGACGGATGGCGTTTCTTGGACGATGCTCTCTACAAAACATACTACTTACACGATATATCTATTGTGGTGCTCGAAGATAGTGTATTGTTGGCCTGCCATGTTTTTTTTTTTTTCTCAATCGCGATGGCAGTGGCGGTGGCAGTGTGCTCTGTGTTGTCCCTTGTTGCCATCGAATGAATAGTAGGCGCCTCGTTTTTACGTGGGCGCTGCGCGCCTCCTGTCAGGACTCAGCGCTCAGCATTCGGATAATCGTTTCCATTGATCATTTCTGCTTCACCGACGATATCCTCCGTTCTCAATGCTCATACAAAGTCATACAAGCAGTCTCGGCCTCTCAGTCGCATGTAGTAAATCTCGATTCTCGGTCCGCTCGTATTCGGAGAGTGGCGTACGGGTACCTGGATGCGCTGCCTCCAAGACTCAGGGACACCATGTTGGCTGTGAGTCCAGGCTGATTAATATCTCAGAATGTGGTAAGTACCCGCGGAGGCGTCGGCAGCATGTTGGCAAGCCCAAATATAAAGGCTGGGTATTCTCAGCAGCTTGTGTATCCACTTATAAGTTAATCTGCTGAACGGCTTTCCACCACATCCCCTCGAAGTCATGTCGGACAGTCGCCTCTACAGCCGTCTCCTGCTTCCTAAAGGCCAAGGTTGCAAGGCTGTACTTAGATGTATACAGCTTTTATTGTGAGGAAGTGCCTAACTTTCGGATCCACTGATTTTCATTACGGCAAGCCCAAAATATAAAGGCTGGGTATTCTCAGCAGCGCGTACAAAGCGCGTGTATCCACCTCCAACACTTTCCTCGTTCTTCTGAATAACTTCCTCGAAATTATGTCGGACAGTCGCCTCTACAGCCGTCTCCTGCTTCCTAAGGGCCACGGTTACCCCCTGTTTCACCCACAACCTTTCGACGACCTGCCCGAGGAAGCTCGGAGAGTTGGGACAGAGATTGGGGATGTCGGGGTCGTGACATCCAATGGATCCTTCGATGTTATCTTCAATATCTGTCGCGCGGCTGATGACCCAATCAATCGATTTGGGGTTCCTGAGGGTTTCGAGCAGGTCCGTCTTATCCAAGGCGATGTGGCAACCCAGACATTATGCCACCGTCCTGGATCGGATGTATCGAATACAAAAATTAGCAAGCGGAGACTGGATGTAGACGCTGGTGTGGACGGCAACGTGCAAGTGTCGATTTCTTCGTCTCCACCTCATCTGATTAAAATAACCCTGTGCTTAGGTTTCTGCCAGTTGGCGCAGGCGCAGTGCTAGAGATATCAACCTCTTCGAAGGAGGCAGCAGTTCTTCTGCTGCCCGACGGCGCTTCCCGTTCTGACCTGCGACGTTTGAAAAAATTCCGGAACTATGCTCTCAAGCATGCTCAGCGTTGGTACGCATTCGTAAACGGAGAACTCGAGCGTATGGTAGAGAGCAACGCGTTGTATCTTGTGACCGGGGTGGACAAATCCTCCACTTGGAGTGTGGCGGCTGTGGAGAACCAGTCCGAAGACTGTCGAGTTTCCCTGAAGCTCAAAGCCGCTCAGGTGGGAACTGCTGGAACAACCTGTGCATGGGAGTGGGAAAGTGCCAGTTCATTTGCGGACTCCGGTCCGAGACGACTTCCAGGAGAAGAGTTATGGAAAGACAATCAGACAGTCTTCTTGCGCGGTTTCAAGGTCGCTGTACGCCCTGCTCCTTTAAAAATGCTTAACAAGGCGCTGTCAATCGTGGATTCCAAGCCTTCCGACATCCTTTCGAAAAGTCGGTTCATTCCATATTCACGCCTCTCATCTGGCAGCACCAACTCCAGCTCCTTGTCGCGTTCTCCGATCCAGCCGAGTGATCTCGCAAATTCTGATGATTCTGAATATGTCGAATACTTTCCTACTAGTCTCACTGTGCGTTGTATCAATTTGCATTATTAACCGAGTAAATCTGATCCTTCGCGCAAGGAGTCTCATCCTGCCAATGCCATCAACACGTATCTTTTTGACTCTGTAAGTTACATCCATACCTACCCGGTCTCTCCACTGCTGACTTCTATGCCAGTACCAGTATCATGAAACGATGGTTGCCGTCACCCACGACGACGAATGGGCCTCCCTGCTGAATGAGGTGAGTTTCAGGACCTAAAGTCTGAGCGAAGCTCTGACACCCTTTCGTGCAGGATGATGATAAAATGCCTGAAGACGCGGAGCTCATCAGGCGTGTCTGGAACAAATATAGCCCAAGTTTTGCAAAAGGTGCGTGTCTTGATTTGTCTTTATAGCTGCTATTGACACATGTAAGGCGGCGTCTGGCTCGAGGACTGTCGCGATTTGGAATCACAGCTGCCACTGCTACACAACCTATTCGACCAGATGTTCTCAGCATCATCCTGTGGCACCTCCCATGAGCTGAACGCGGCCGCGAAGGCGGGATATGACTCCGTGGTCCAGCAGCTTCTCGAGGACGGCGCAGATGTGAACCAGGGAGGAGAACACGGAACCGCGCTGCAGGCAGCATCTGCGGCGGGACACGAAACGGTAGTCCAGCTCCTCCTGGACCACGGCGCCAATGTGAACTTGCAGGGAGGAGAATACGGAAACGCTCTACAAGCAGCGTCACGGTGCGGGAGTGGAGAAGTAGTCGCGCTCCTCCTGGGAAACGGCGCCGATGTGAACTCGCAGGGTGGAGCACACGGAACCGCTCTGCAAGCAGCATCACAGTGCGGGAGTACGGAGGTAGTCCGGCTCCTCCTGAAACACGGCGCCGACGTGAACTCACAGGGTGGAGCATACGGAACCGCTCTGAAAGCAGCATCTGCGTTGGGACATGAAACGGTAGTCCAGGTCCTCCTCGAGAAGGGCGCAGACATCTCGCAGGGTGGAGCATACGGAACCGCTCTGCGAGCAGCATCTGCGGCGGGACACGAAACGGTAGTCTGGCTCCTCCTGGAACACGGCGCCGACGTGAACATGCGGGAAAGACTACACGGAACCGCTCTGTATGCAGCATCTGCGTCGGGACACGAAACGGTGGTTCAGATCCTCATCGAGAACGGCGCAGATGTGAACTCGCAGGGCAGTGGAACATACGGAACCGCTCTGCAAGCAGCATCTGTGTCGGGCCACGAAACTGTGGTCCAGATCCTCCTAGAGAGGGGCGCAGACGTGAACTCGCAGAGCGGTGGAACATACGGAACCGCTCTGCAAGCAGCATCTGTGTCGGGACACGAAACAGTGGTCCAGATCCTCCTAGAGAGGGGCGCAGACGTGAACTCGCAGGGCGGTAGAACATACGGAACCGCTCTGAACGCAGCATCTGCGTTGGGACACGAAACGGTAGTCCGGCTCCTCCTTCAACACGGCGCCGACGTGAACCAGGGAGGAGTATACGGATCCGCTCTGGAAGCAGCATCTGTGTCGGGACACGAAACAGTGGTCCAGATCCTCCTAGAGAGAGGCGCAGACGTGAACTCGCAGGGCGGTGGAACATACGGAACCGCTCTGAACGCAGCATCTGCGTTGGGACACGAAACGGTAGTCCGGCTCCTCCTTCAACACGGCGCTGACGTGAACCAGAGAGGAGTATACGGATCCGCTCTGCACGCAGCATCTGCGTCGGGACACGAAATGGTAGTCCGGCTCCTCCTTCAACACGGCGCCGACGTGAACTTGCAGGGAGGAGTATACGGAACCGCTCTGCAAGCAGCATCTGGCTCGGGACACGAAACGATAGTCCGGCTCCTCCTTCAACACTCGCAGAGAGGAATATTCGGAACCGCTCTGCAAGCAGCATCTGCGAGGAGACACGAAACGAAAGTCCGGCTCCTCCGTCAACACGACGCAGACACGAACTCGCAGGGAGGAGTATACGAAACCGCTCTACAAGGTGCAATAACGGGGAGGGATGAGGAGGCGGTACGGCCCATCAAGCACGGCGCAGACTTGCGAATCAAGAAATTGCAAGCAAGAGAATTCGGTACCGATCTACGGCACTGGTAGTCGAGGCTCTATGTGCAGCTAAATAGTTCTCTTTGTATTTACCTATTTACAACCTATTTACTTATAATTATCGTACTCTACTAGGAATATGTATAACTTCATATACGCCGCCGACTTTTGGACGACTTGCATTGGACTTCAAGTTGAGTCTTGACAGGCGCCGCGGCGGCGCGATTCGAACAATCTAAAGCAAACAACACGCCCACACAAGCTGGCGGAGCTTGCCAAAGGACTATCCCTTCGTCTTCGGTGCACCTCCACCCTCATTGAGCCGCACCAACAGCTGCCGGATACGTCAATGACCATACAGGAGACACTAAGAGATCAACGATTGGTGGGCGAGATTACAGCAAATTATTTAAGGAAGTTTAAGGACCGACGGCGACGCGGGCAATGTAATTCAAGATCTGGACGATGATCAGTTGCGGCGCGCACGGACCAAGCGCTGACTTGCAGGTATTCAATGCTGGGCCGCATTGGGTCATAGAGGCGACGAGGACCCTGCTCGATCAGGAGGTCGCCGATAAAGTCGAAGTGGCCTTTCAGGACATGCATGACTAGCTGGATGGTGAATTCGAAATACCGAGCCACGCGAGGAGCTGATGCCTACTCAGCCAGTTTCGGTCCCGAATCTTCATGTTCCTCGACTAGGGAGTCGGCTACAAGAGGCGCTAGAGCTTTACGCACGACGGGTGACCGCTGAATCATGCTCGACGATCTTGGATTGGGGATTGGCGGCGTCCTCCGCCCTCGATACACTGGCCTGGTCCGACACCTGCGGGGCTGCCTCTGGATGTACGGCAGCTCATGGTCGCCGCAGTCTCGATGGCGCTACTGTGGGCGGTAGAGCCCTGCTCCTTACGCGCTTCCATCACGCTTCAAGGCTTCGTCGGTGCGCTCCAATGCCTGCTGACCTGATGAAGGCATATCAGTACATGCAGCAGAGGAAGGGAGCGATCGTACAGAAGGAAGCGTTCGGTGCTAATTTTCGTGTAGGACGATCAGCGAGCCGAGGCGACACGGCTTTGCTCCCTGTTTTTTTTCCAGGCTGAGATCGACGGAAAAGGAACGCTCTGGGCGCGAGCTTAGCTTGCAGACCGAGGTTCTCTGACTTGCACTGGGCGCGCGACGAGTTTCGAATGGGATCGCGCCTTGGCTGCGGATGATAAGCGTCTCGTCCAGCTCCGAATCCAGGACTGCCTCATCGTCCGCCGCCGCAGAGGAAACACTACTCAATCGCGGCAAGTTCTTCCTCGACTTCGCAGTATCCCGCTCCTCGACGCGGCGTCTCTTCTTCTCCTCGTTTCGGAGGGCTCACCGTTGCCAGAGCATCGGCATCGCTGCATTCGTCCAGGTGTTCGTCGCGATGCCGTGTGGCGGGGAGCGCCCACAACGCCCACAAACGCCAATGACACGGCGCCGCAGTCACTCGCTCTACCCCATCGGCACGACGCCCTCACGAAGAGAGTGCGCATCCTTGGGAGGGAGGGATACTCGTCAAGCCACGCGCGCGTCGAGTCGAGGATGCTGTTCATCGGTGCGCCGCTCGTGATCTAGTCGGGTGCGCTCGTATGTCTCTGCTGGGCCCTCGACTGGTCTCGCACGGCTCCGGGGCCGGAGATGACGCCGAGCTCGTGGATGCGCCGCTCATGGAGCTCGCGGTCTCATGGGATTGTGGCCATCCGTTCCTGCGCTTCGGTGTGGCTGGCGGACTCAACTTGGGCTTCGGGCTAGGATATTGGCTCTGATACTCTCTCACGACGATCTCTGTCCTTCTTCCTCCTTCCCATCCACTCCTAGCTGCGCCTTCCCATTTTCCATATACTCCCTCCCTCCCGAGGATGCGCGCTCCTCGCGGCGTTTCGTCGAGGGTGGAGCGAGCGTACGGTGTCTGTTGTTGACAGGCGTCGTCTCGTGGCGCATTGTGAGCGCGCGCGCTTTGAGTGGAGGGACGTGCCCGAGTCGGGAATGGTTGTGCTGCGCCGCTCGCGGAGTCCCCCACTTGTTCAGGACGATTCCATGGCTCACGAGATCGTGGTCATTCGTTCCTGGCGTACTTGTGCTTCGGTGTGGCTGGCGGACCCCATCTCGCACTGTCGTCCTTTCGCGACATATCCTCTTCTTCTTCCTCATTTCCTTCCTTTTCCTTCCCTCGCCCTTCCCGTTCCCTCATCTCTCCACCTTTCCATTTTCCATATATCTCCCTTCATCTTACCTATACTGACCTTCATCTTACCAATACCTCCCTGATCGCCACTAATGCCCCCTCCAGAGCTCCGCACGCGCTTCGACAACGGTGACGACCCGAACGATCCCCATGGCGCACCCGTTCGCGCAGAGCGGGGGCGGGTTCAGCATGGGCATTAGCTGTGGTAGGTGTTGGCTGAATTGCCATGGGCGTTTCCTGGACTGCGGTGGACATTTGCAGGATTGTGGGGGAAGTGTGTATTACGACGGACATATGGGGTTTCTGGGACGATGCTCTCTATAAAACATACTACTTACACGCGTATATATATTACTATTGTGGCCTGCATTTTTTTTTTTTTCAATCGCGGTGGCGGTGTGATCTGCGGGCGTCGTGGTGTCGCTTCTCCGCAACGAGCTTACCCCTCTCCTCAACTCGAGCGAGTTGCGGGACGGGTCCTGTAATTGCTCTAATACTTGAATCTGTGCAGTCCCGGCGCTTGCTATTCATAGACGCCCAATCAAGAGCCACCGAATTTTTGATATCTGCTGCTGCGCCCTTACTCCATGCCCCTGCTGGCCCTTCGCCCATGAGCCTGTTCCTCCTTCGAATAAAAAATGCGTTCGCCTCTGTGCGTGGCCGTGACTACGAGCGACTCCAGAGCCACCCCAGCAAGAAGTACGCACAAGGAGGCGGCCGAAAACAGGTCATCGCACCCGCCTGGGTCGTCCTGGTCCTTGGCGTCTTTTCGCTCTTTTTCTTCCGTGGAATCCGTTAATGAAAGAATGTATCCAAGAGCATCTGGGAGGCTGGGGAGCTAGGCTTGTCAACCAGCCTCTACAGCGGACCACACACTTGGAAGATAGTCGTTCACAAGTGCTATGCTATAGAGGAGGAGCATAAGTGGACACTGGACGAAGAGGCTAAACAGCCGGAGGAGCATACGAGCCGGTCATCTTGTCAAGAGAATGGTTAATTTCCCGCCGACGGTTCAGCTGTCGTCACTGTGGGAAGTGGTCGCAGTCGGATCAAGTGCCTAGGCACTTGATCCGCGATTTCGGCACTTGATCCGACTGCATTTAAATCGACTGCAGTTTGAAGCACTTGGACCAACTGCATACAAGGCCCTTGGGACAAATGCAGTCAGTTTGAGTGTATGTCCAACCGTTTTTGAACTTTGCCTCCTAGCCTCCCTAGCACTCAATTGGGCACCCAGAAGATGATATCCGTGCCGTGTTTACATGTACTTGAGTCGGAAGGGCTTGATCTCTGATCCGACGGTTTTTGCACCTTTACCGTTACGCTCTTGCTCAACTCTTGCTCAACGCTTTCGCGGCCTTGCTCAACACAATAAATATTTCTACTCTCCACACTTTTCCTATCGGCATTTGAGAATGGACAGCGACCACTTGTACTTACAAGTTTCAAAATAGAGAAGTTGTTGGCGCCCGCCGCCGACTCCGAGTCCTCCCCACCATAACCTCTCGTGCTCTATGGGAAATGCAGCAAACACTCTAAGCAATACCGATATCATCTCTCACACCACTGCGGGAAATTCGTGTTGCCCGCACTCTACGCCTACATTATGGCACCACATCTCCCGGCTACCAAGTACCAACTGCCTTCCTCCTCTGAGTCCAAATCCGCCTCAGAGCCCAATTCAGTCCTGAAATGATATCTCAACCCCCCCCCTCCCCCATTACCTCCCCCATTTCATGTCTATGGATATTGACTCTGAGGACGAATCTGGAAGGCTGCCGTATTGTGGAGGCAGTCAACACTGGAGCGGTCGGCCAGACAGAACTAAGAGGAGCCAAGAATGACAGAACAATAGTGTGGTCATTCAAGAGCAGCCACTAGCGAAGGTACATGGTGGTCAAGACCAAGAAGAGAAGATATCTATCAATATACTACGGAGTCACAATCAATGTGATGACAGATACAGAACAGGAATAGAATGTAACATAAGATATGAATCGGACTGTGGCATAGAATGTAAAGCAGAATGTATGATAAGGAACCAATAACAGTAATGTAAAAGGTAGGATACTGAAGAGTGATATAGGTGATCATTGAGGAGGGAATATGGGCGAGTCAATGATGAGGAATATCTGAAGGTCAAATGAGGATTAGTCAAGAGACAATGAGATCGAGGCCAATGAGTCAATCAATGGTAACGGCGAAGATACAATGCGGAATAGCAAGGAGCAGTGAGGACTGAGGCATTGGCGTGCTAAGCCAAGGCTGAGGGATTGGCAGACGCAATACGATGAGGACGACATGAACAGCAGCGGTGTAGTGCAATAGCACAGAACAGTGGTGATGTGATGCAGACAGCAAAGGTTGAACCAATCCTGGAAGGGAGAGGTTGGACGGTGCAGAGGAATGTAGTAAGGTTGGAGCAGCAGCCTTACAGAATCCAATCAATTCACAGTTACTTTCTTCAGAACAGGATGAGAACCAGACGATACCAAGGAGCCTGTCACAGGACCCATCCCATCGACAATGACCTCCCCCAGCCTACTACAACATCCTGAACCCCGAGCTGCCAATGGAACATGAGAGTTTGAGAATGACAATGAGGGCTGGTTGGGACTTGACGAGGTTCTCAATGCGGATGCACCTCTTTTCTTACAGAACAGGAAATGCGTACGTGGAAGGATCACACTCGGTTTTATTTGAAATCTGCTCTCTGATTACCCGCAAGAAGCGGCGGGACTAAGTACAACTGCCACCTGGCAAGCAGCGCCGATGGCGGACCGAGCCTTGTGTTCCAGAATTATTGACCAATGCGATGCTGTTATGGACTTTTTACTGATCCTCAAAAACTCCGAAAATGCCCAATCTGGACTGAACTGATTGACTATAAACTTGACCGCTTCTCGCATTCCAAAGAGAACTCTGGATATAGCAATCCAGAAAAAATGCTGAGGATAGTGAGTGAGTGGGATTTTCCTACTTCGATTTGTAGTTGAGATTCTTTGCTGTTTCGGACCACAAAGCCAATCCGTGATCTATTCTTGCCTAAGGGAAAAAAATTGGCTAACAAGGTACATTTAGGAAAAACTCCAACAAAATATGTTCTGTCAACCATCATCCCCATGGTAAGCAAAGGCTCTGGGCTGTACGATTACAGTGAAACCTCCAGCTGTCTTACGGTCGATGATTTCATCTGTTTTGTGCTTGTACCATTCGCGGGACCTTACTTTCCAGGATGACTTCCAGAACGCCCATTTTAAACACAACTGCAGTACAAATGACTGGGGATAATAACTGTTTCAGCCGATTATGACAATAGGGGCAGTCAGAGTAGAAGATTATGGACTGTTTATCGTCAGATTATGGCAAGGATTATGGACAGATTATGAATTAAATTTATTGCTTAATGAGCCATAATCTTTCAATAAACGCGCTCAATTCTGACCGCTCCGCAAAACCCTTCGATTATGTCTCGATTATGTTGTATTTAAAAATAAGGCCTCGGCCGGCTTGGCATGCTTAGCAAAATAGAGTGGCGGTACATGTCTTGTCAATTTTCAGCCGCGTCCACTTTGCGTCGAGATGCCGCGAGCCCGTCGATACTGAAGGCCTATGTACAACTCCAGAAAGGCCCCCAGCGCCGTACTCTCTCACGCCAACATGTGGTAGCCCAGAGGCGTTGAGAAACGCAGAAAAGGTCGGGCGGGAAGCGACCGCCTGACCTCCTCGGCTTCAAGTTCGGCTTCCTCGGATGGCTCTTCAGAAAGCTCGGACAGTGATTCCTCTGACAACGAGATCGGCAGCAGCAACGAGGCCATTACATACAAATAACGGTCAGCAGCGACAAAGACTGGACACACATGTAGCAGGATTAATCTGGGAGAATCTTTGCATAATCTCTTCCAGAGCCGATTCTGCATTTACGGAGGATTATCGATTTAACGTGTTTATCCCACGCTCAATAAATCAATAATATTTTCATAATCCTCATCAATAATCTGCACATAATCTTCTACTCTGACTGCCCCTGATAACACGGTCGTTCACGAAATCCTCTAACAAAATCTGATGTGGATACGCAATAATAAGCGAGAAGGGGAAGAAGAGAGGATTTCTGAAGCGGCCACACCGCCTTCCAGAAAGCCAGTCGATGGATGGAGATCAAAGTAAGCGAAAGTCTCATACCATTCAATATTGATCAGACTCTCTCCTCCCCAACGGTCCATCCCGTCCAATACGGTTCAAGATTCTTGATGATTTCCCTTCAGTAAGTCTCCTGTGGTTTGTAGCTAGCTTATCTGTATTCTTTTTTTTTGTTAGCGTAGTGCCTCAGTTACGGAGCAAGAAGTAACTGAAGCTGTGTTCTGTCGCGTAAAATTATGAAGGATTAAATGAAGGTTGGGATGATGGGATGAACGAATGTATGTACGAGATAAGATAAGATATACCGCTAACATTTTTTTTTGGCATATAGCGTCAAAAAAAAGCGACCTCAAACCTGTACCCAAAACAAGGCTGCCCACAAAAGAAGCCAGTAACCAGTGGCTTCTCGACACTCCATATTTTGTTCGGCCACCTCTCTACAGATGACCACCCCGAAACCTAACACCTCGAAATATGACACACATTCTCAAACCACATGTGGAAGCTCGGACGAGTCAGAATAATTTTCTTACTGCTCATTTCTCATAGGGGATCCGTGAAATTACTGGAATTTTGTTGAAACCCTGGAAATAATGTTGGTATGAATTAAATGTATGAGTGTTTAATCATGAACATATGTTGGGAATATTTGCTGGCGGCAGTTGGATGGCGCGACGTGTAGGGCTGTGCGCCGTGCCCGTCGCGCCGGTTCTACGGGTTCCGTGCGACGGGTAGCCAACCCGTTCCGTCGCGCTCTTCGACTGCGTTTTTGACGGCCGTGCCCATCGAAAACGGCCGTCGACGGGTCAACGGGTCCAGAAAACACACCATACTCGGTCATATGCGATGTATAAGCCTTTTGCAAGGCATGTTTCATGCATAGGTAAGCCAAATACACAGTTTAGGCCACACCTTATGAACTTACTCAATAGTTTGAGTTGTTGAAATGACGGCCGTCGCGTGACGGACCGTTCCCGTCCAGGTCCCGTCGAAACGACGGCCGTGCCCGTCGACGGGACGGCGCACAGCCCTAGCGACGCGTTGTTTGCGCATGTTATTGTGAATTGATGGGCATTTCAAACTCCGCTTCTTGCTCTCCTCCACCATCGTCGCGTCTGCCTCTGGTTTGTCCCGCCGGCTGGGATCATATGGTACGATTCATTCGATCATTATGGGCCCTGCGACCATCCTCACCGCGATTTGTAGCTTTCCTTACTTAAGAACGACTATCAACGGCAAAATACGCATTTTCCACATTTTTCACCAACAAGGACGCGTAAGTCGTCCTTCATCGATCCGGTGTGCCTTAAAACTGACGCAGGATCTCTCATAGGTGTGGTATTGAGCCTGAAGAGTCAACTGGAGTGCTAGAAAGACAGGGAGACGACACAGATGTCGCTGCGAGGTACTTGCATCGTTTTTTTTTTCTGCCCCAATAGCATCTTCTAACTATATTCCCGTAGCCTACAACTTGTCAACGACATCTGCGTCATCACGACCCACACGGTAGGCAGCGCAAAGGGACCTACGGCCTTGGATCGAGCCTGCAAACTGAATGTATGCGCGGTTTTATTCCCATCTCTTCTCGTATTCACAAACCACCGGCCGTCAGCTGGTGTGCCTGTGTCGCAAACTGCAGCTGCGGGTATTTTCAAGATTTTCAGATTTTGTATTCAACCTTCCGGCCGTTATGGACGCCTTATGCGAGATTCCCTTCCCTGCACCCAGAAACCTCTCCACACGGTACGAAGAGCTTCGGACGCATATAACGCGCGCTGCCCCGCGGAACGGCGCCTTCGAAATTTTAATCGGATTTTTGCACTTCCCGCAATCCTCGCGTTAATGCACCATGTACGCTCCACTTCCACCCGTATTTTCTGTCATATAATTGACCAAACTTCGTTTAGAATGCGTGCGCTTCCCTTCTGACGTCCTCGCACGGCGATCTTGACATCCCCAAGCGCCTGCCGCGTGCAGCGCCGCCTCAAATTATTGGATTTGATTTTTCGCGGTCTCGCCACCATTCTCGGCATCTCCCTGGCGTCGGCGTCGCGGCACCACTCACTCGTTTTTCAAATCGTTCTTTCGGTGTCCCGCCATCACACCCACAACAGTTTTATTCTGGCGCTCCCCACGTCGGTCTTCGGGGCGCTATGAGCCGCCTTCGCCTTTGTTTCTTCGATTTTTCAACGCACGCGCGGTGCGGAGTAGCGCCCTCGTTTTTTTTTGATTCGATTTGTGGTGTTCCGGCTGTCACCGACGTCATTTTGCGTGCGTCGGCGGCACGCAGCGCAGCACCCTATTTTCTCACTGCGCCTTCCAATGTTTCGCTATCGGAAAATCATGCTGCGCCGCCGTCACTTTTTTATTCAATTTTTCGAGTTCTTGCAGCCAGCTTTTGACGCTACGAGCCCCATATTGCGCTCGACGCGCACCTCCGGTGTACCATCTCCCTGCAACCCCTCTGTGCGTTTTGCGGTGCGGAGCGCCGCTTATTTCCATTTTCTTTTTTGGTGTCCCCGCGAACAGCTTCCCTGCGTCTGCGGCACGCAGCGTCGCCCTTGAGTTTTTTTTTCGTCTTTTTTTCGCCCGCCCACATCTCCCCACCCCGTTGATAGGGCTGCCGAACTAACACACTATAAATGTATATATAGGAAAGTGTATAAGAAACCGCTATAACCAGCAGAATCTATATCACAACCCAACTAACACACCAACAATGCCTTTCGATAGCTGTTTTTATTGTAGGAGTCAGACGGCCAAGTATTAGGCGCGAAAGATATTTTATAGGATGAAAATATATGTATAGGAACGCGAACAGGAAGTCAACAAAGTCACCGAGGGTTTCCAAGTCTTTATAGGGTTTTCTCTTTTAACGGGAGGACCGTGTAGTGTGGACACTGTAATGTCTCAACTGATAGCTTCGCTTATATAGGCCTTCTTAATCCAACGTTCTCAAAAGCAACCAATGTTCTGACTGCACAAAACCCTTATAGCTTATATTCTTATAGCTTATATAGGTCCCTGAGATCACTGCAATTGTAACTTCAAAAGCTTTATAGATTCTTTGTAGCAAAACCTCTAACTGAGTGTCTTTTATGTATCCGAGACTCTACAATTGGCCCTATAGGGAGACAACTACTACTGTAGCCGCCGCCGAAGTGGGGGGGTTGCGTGAGCTACTGTAATCTAACGAAAACTCCTACCTATATACTATTTGGAAAGCTATAAATAAACAAACGATCGAGAACTAGGGTTTAGGGTATGTAAGATTTATAAGTAACAGTCATTATAGGCTTGGCAAAGATGGCTTGGTGACTCCGTATTCGCACGTGTTCCGTGTTTTCCTGTCCGGATAATAGTATAGGACGCTCAAAATGAGCTCGGGGCCTCGCTCTGGTTCCTATCGACTCTGAATGCCGCTGGGTTGCGGAGTCTAGACCGTCGCGAAAGATTCGCTATTGGCCCATCCTATACCATGTGTTTAACTCGGCTCTACGGCACGTCGGATGCAAGTTTTCCCTATAGTACCCTTTATGGGTTCCGTAGTTCAAAGTGAACGGGTGCAATTCGGTAACCGCCGGACTTCGGAAGTCCACCCTATATGTTCCGTATCGGATTTACTCGGTCGGCCGATCCCTCGAAGGTCATGACCCTCATTGCACGTGCTCCTATAGCCGTTCCGGGCCGTAATAGGAGACTTGTTGTATGTCGCTTTGTGAATATAGGACACGTTTCCGCTTCAAATGCTTCGCTCCTTGATTATAGGACTGCGCTTTGGTGTCTCCTATAGATGCTACTCTGTGTGGTGTAGTCCATCTTGGACGTCGCCGAGCGTACGATAATGAGTATAGAGGCCCTCATTTGTAAAGGTACCGTCTATAGGACAATATCTAGTGCTCTTGACCATAGCGAGTTTCCTATAGCCTATATGTCGGAGTCATACAGACTGTTAAGGATCCTGCCGCCTATAATACTCTTATAGGAATCGCAAAATAGCGTGTTTCAAGGCTGCGATTATAGACGGCGTATCATCTCCCCCTTTCTAAATCTCGACTGTCCTCAGTCGACGACTCAGTTTTATTTCTAGCATTGAGCAAGGCTTCCTATAAGATTTTTTCTATCTATAGGAATTATTTTGGCCTTCGCGATTCTCAAGTGACACCGGCAAATATTCGGTATTTCCATTTTGGGACAGATCCGCGGAGTCAAACCACATCACGTCGGGTATTTTGATTCCGTTTTTTTTCCCCTATGTTCTGTACATCGTCAGACTCGTCTCGTCGAGGCGAGTCCGGCCGTGTGGCTTTTGTGAGACAGGGGAGTCTCATTCCTGAGTCCCCTCATCTTCAAGTTACACGAGGTAAGCTTCTTTCCCATTTAATTCTATTCCTGGAACATTCCAGGAATTTTAAGTTTTTCTAGGCTGCGCTCGGTTAAGCGCAATACAACGGCTCAAAGATGAAGCCGTCCGCAGCCCTTGCCAGCGAAGTGGGTGGCAACGCCCCCACTGTTGCTTTCTTTCCTGTACCACTACCATCTCCGCTCACTCGTTTTACTCAAAACTCGACCATGGTCGGCATCCCCGTCTCGGACGACTACGACCCGCAGCCGGACGACGACGCGTACCCCCTTGACCCGTTCTTTTATCTGCGAGCGGCTGCAGTCGCACCGCTCATTCGACTGGCCGTCGACCCGCCTACTGCACCATGCGCCTCAAAACTTCCGCTGCCCTCGACCGCCTCAAGAAAGACCTCAACAAGGCCCACCCTTATCTGGTATGGGCCCGTCTGGTGTTCTATGGGGTTGCCACTGACATTTTCGCTTATAGGTTGCCCCATTTCGCCCCGTTTTATGAACGGCGACATGCCCGCCGATTGCGCGAACCTCCTATACTACATCAGCCGCCTCACGCAACAGCTGGACGAGGACGAGCGTAACCCGACTGGAGGGACTGGATTATTGAAGAGCCTGAGCAGGTACGTTTTCCTGTTTTCTCGGGGCCTTCGTCCCACCTAGCTAACGCACTCTCTAGTGCTTTCTCACTTCGGTTTGGAAAATCCCGGAGCTCTACGAGCTTCACGTCGATGACATGACTGCCACTGCCTTTCTCGACCACTCCAACGGTCTGGTTACCAAGGCCGAGATTGCGGCTCTCCTGGCCAACGCCAAGGCTGCACAAGACGAACGTCGGGCGGATGGCGCAGGTGCCCGGAAGCGCGCTAAGGTCGGCAACAAGCCGCCTCCCGTTGTTCCCGAGGTGACCATCGTCGACGCTGCTGCCGACGCTCGCAAGCGCAAACGCGGTAACGAGGTGCGTCGCTCTCCCTTTCTTTGTTCCTATACTGACACTTTCTTGGCTTTAGACTCCCAACAAGCCCGTCGTCCCGACAAAGCCCGTCGTTTCGACAAAAACCGTCGCCAAAGTCCCGCCAGCGCACCCGCGACGCCCAAGGACAAGGAGCCGAAGACGACCAACGGTCGCAAAGGCAACCGCCTCTTCCTCGAGGCTTTCGCCCGTCGTCGAGGCCGTAAGTGGTCGAATTTCCTCGCTTTTCATCTACTAATCTCGTCTTTGCTAGCCCCCAAAGCCGAAAGCCCGCCAGGCCAGCGGTTCCGGACGTACCACCCGCAGTTCCGTCAGCAAGACCGGCAAGGCCAAAGCCAGGCAGCCACCACTGTCGGAATCCGACGAGGACGAGGCGAAGCCGCCAATCTGACGATGACACGACTCCGGGGACGAGAAACCCACACCGATGGGTGTGTTTCCCGACGACCTCGCCGAACTCGGACGCTGGTCGACCCCGACGGTCCCGAATACCAGGTGTCGACAACATGCTGGTGTCCAAGTACTTCCCAGAGCGCAAAATCATCGAGTATAGGACCCTCCTGGAGGAAGCCAACAAGTCCAAGAAGCCCAAGCGGCACTCCCTCGAACATTCAAACCTTCCAGCACGGCTTGCTTTCAAGTCCTATAGCCCGCGGAATCCCTATAACGTGCCCGACCTTGGAATCCGATCCATTCCTCGAATCCTT